>JABASD010002826.1:0-23701 GCA_019776165.1 Pogonognathellus flavescens
GAGGCATTTTGAATAGACACAAAAAATGTCACTCTGGAGAGAAACCGTTTAAATGCTCTCTGTGTAAAAAATCATTCATGGATTCAACGGCATTGGAAATTCACAAAAGGCTTCATACCGGAGAACGACCTTTCGCTTGCTCGTTTTATTCAAAATCATATACAAGTTCAAGTCAACTGAATGAACACGAAAAAACTATCCACTCTTTAAAGAAACTGTTCAAATGTTCTTTTTGTGATAAATTATTTGGCAGAGCAGATAGGGCTAAAGCTCACGAAAAAATTCACTCCAAGAAAAGACCCTTTAAATGTTTGCACTGCGACAAGTCTTATTCCAGTACAACTGCTTTGAATTTCCATGTAAATTCTCACCATGCTCCCAAGAAACCACTTTTCAACTGTTCGTTTTGTTCAAAATCATTTCACTGTTTAAGGAATGCAAAAAAGCACGAGCAAATTCATACTGGAGAGAGACCGTACAAAAGCTCAAGTTTTGACGAGGCTTTCATTTGGAAAAATCACTTGACCTGTCATGAACGCAAACATGAAGAAGGCAAAGAAGAATTCATACTCCCTTAAACAATTCCTACATCAAATTATAGCTTCACTATATCTACATTTGATTTTATTGAAACTTATGAACACTTTTTTCCCTTTAATGACTTTATTAAGTTAAGTACCAAGTGACGAAGTTACCTTATAGAAAACCCAGAGCTGTCCGTCTGTCCTTCACCACGATAACTCGGGAACGGTTTGAAACCAGGAAACGAAATACCCAAAACCAATGGGTTGTGGGTTTATGGTTATAATGGTGGGTTTTTGTGGGTTTCTCCTGATTTTTAGATAAAGCTATTTATGCAGATTGAAAAACCCGAATGGGTTTTTTCTCCACGATGTCTATAAATGGAGATATTTTGAAAAACCCATTTGAAAAACCCATGGGTTTTTCGGGTTTTTGATAAAAAACCCATGGGTTTTTCGTTTCCTGTTTGAAACATTTTGATCAAAGATACACACACTGGTAAGGATCTTTGTAAAACTTAATCGAATATGGAAGATAACCCTGTTTTAATAGAGCTATAATTATTAAGCCTAATAAACTATTTATGATCTTGCTGTATTCTACTTAATGATTGATATAATTATATTATTTAGTTAACCAGCCAAGTTTAATAATTTAATAAATATTAAACCTTCAATTGACTTGTATCATGTTTGTGAATTTTGTACTGTACAGTTTAATGATTGTTAAAGTATCCTGTCAAGTGGCATATCAAGTTTTTAAAAAGATGCATTGTTTTAAGAATTTGTAAATATGTAGTTCATGATATTGAATTGTCAAGCGCGGTGATCGTGCACCTTGTGCACTCTCTTGGATACGGGCATAAGGCTGTGATTTTTATTTATCACGTGAAATATTATAATTTTAATATTCTTTTTCATACTAACTTATTGTTGTATTACTATTATTAGTATAATTTATACATACTAAAAACTTCGCTATGATGTTCGTGACAATGAGCGTACTTAGATACCGGAATGGGGTCGACAATGGCGACGTCATATTAACAATGAAGGTAATTTGATGCATGCGGTAGCAAAATCCATTACTTCAGGATTGAAGGGCACGTACGTAATCATAATCCTCCCTTCCTATGCGGCTTGTACGTGCTAGGTAAAATTCAACTAGTTACTTTGGGACTTTTGATATGTTAGCAATGCTTCCATTGTTCCTATGCTGATAGAATAGAAAAATTTCATCAGTTTGTCTTTCTTTACAAAAGAGAACTTGCCGATGTGAAGTTTCACTGGATAACATGACTTTCTGAATTTCGAAAACAATTTTCGCTCTAAAGAGCTCCATTCGGGCTGGGTTGAGTATTTCCATGTCGTCAAACAATTCGCAGAACTGTCGTATGTGAGGGATGTCGTAATGAGTACGGCAGTCCAGATACTCAACATCAGCATAGTCCATAACCCCAAAACAGACCTGTAAGTCTGATCCATCTGATCCGCCATAAAAATGATTGCAATATTACTGATGTATATCTGTCGTTTGAAAACGAACTGCAGGGCTAGCATCATTGTCGCAAAAGCTTCATTGGATTCGTAAATTACAATTTGTAGACCACGATACAAGACGACTATGTCTTTCAAGTTGCGCGTTTGAGGAATTGACGTGTATTTAGTTTCCGAAAACCTATCAATCAAAAACACAAACAAAAATTATTAAATTCCACAAAGTGTTTCAATACATTTTTTGGACTTTCTTTCTACCTTATTTCGGCGGTCAACAGTTTCAGGTTTGGGCATAGAATGATACTTGTTTCAACGAGAAACATTCCTGATGAAAATGCACAAATCGCGTACCATGCATGGAACACTACCAATGTGATGTAAACACTGGAGTAATAGTCGCTTTCTTTCTTGAGCAATTCTGTGAGAAAAAAGTGATCGTTTGGTAGCCACAAAATTCCTCCGCCCATTGGGATTGGATAACAGAGGGTCACCACGTATCCCAATACCAGTATTAACTCCACGAGCGAACATTGTTGTTGGTATTCTTTCTTCGAATATTTCTCTAGAAAATAATGATATCATATACAGATAAACAGATAACTAGTGTTCAAAGGTTTTGCATGTGGTGATTTTAATACTATGCTATTGTTATAGTTTACTCATGGAGGTTAGGATTTTGTAATGGGATAGGGGAGGGGTTAGAAACGTCTGCAAAGGGATTCAAACTCCAAAAACGAAAAAAAATGGCTGTTCATTTTACCCTACCACTTTATTGTATCGGCAATGGTTTAAACGATTTTACTAATCAAATGTACATACTTCTGAATGAGTTTGTTAGGTGAATTGCTGCGTTCATAACAAACTCCAAGTTTGCAGAGTTAAAAATGATTGTATTGACGACGATGACTGGAATTGCCACGGTCAGCACGTATATGTAACTTTTCCAAGATGTGGTGACGTCACCATATTTCGTTTCGTAGCCGGCTCTTACAATGTGATAAATCAAGAAGAAATAGGAGTAGGCCACGAAAGTCCGCCATTTGATCTTAATCCATTTCGATGTCGTATACTGTAAATATTTTCCTGTTTTAGTGTCGCTATTCCAATTGAAAGGAACAGCTCCCCAAACATTTCCCCATCGTACATACCAAGAATAAAGTTGGATGGCTTTATTAGTAACCATCCTTAGGCCAAATTGGAACTCAAATGCTTAAAAACTAAATCGATCCTTATAGATTAGGCCAGAGATCGGCAGCCAAAGCTTCAACGGTTTTTTATAGACTCGTTTAACCCCTCCACGGTGAAGCTCAACGCTGGTGAACACAGCCGACTTGAGACATGTTGCTCCAGCGACTAAAACAGCACATCCGACATGTTGTCCCAAGTCAGCTGTGTACACCAGTGTTGAGCTTCACCATGGAGGGGTTAAACGAGTCTAAAAAAAGCCGTTGAAGCTCAGCCTGCCGATCTCTGCAAGGGCGTATCTACATGTGGGCATTATGAGCACATGTCCCCCAGAAGCCTGGTACCCCCTCAATATTCCAATTCTAAATACGCCACACTGCTCACAATAAATTATGTGCAATGTTGTGAGTTTCAGGCACGTAACCAGGATCAAAAGTTAGGGGTGTACAGCAAATAATAATATAACCAACACTTTTAATGTGACTCCAGACTCATTTTACTTGAGATTCTCTCACAATATGACCTGAATTTTAAAATTATTATTACTATCAGTATTAATATGTTCGTTTATGAATTTTAATAATCATTCTCACCCAAAAAGTCTACTTCCTGAAAAGAACACTGATTCTATTTTTGCGGCGGAGTATTTTGTTCCTCTTGCAAATACCTATTCTACCTTTGCAACAGATTCCTATATTGACCCTGCCATTTCGTCGCCATTTTGTAATATAAAGTCGCCATTGTGTTTGATAGATCGTGTGACATGAATTTTTCAGCCAACTAATAAGTTGGTACCCATATTTTGGAATGCACTTCACTGCAAATTTAATTGCAGCCCGCAAATGTACTCTGTAAAATTGAATAACAACCAAAATGTACGTCACAAATGCGACGGCTATGCAGATAATGTACAGGAAGAACACAACGACAATATTGGAGTTGTACAATCCCAAAACAATAATTTTCGGTCTCTTTATGTCAATCAGTCCCCCACCTGCTCTTTCTGCTCGGTGGATTAAGTGTTTGTCCCAAATGTTGTAAATTCCCGACTGAATAATTGAATTCATTCGTAGGGCCAAGATTTCTTCAAAATCCCAAGCCACAATGTTCCAACCCACTGTTTTCTCCCCATACACCTCTTTTCCTTTGTACAATCGAATAGATTTCAACTTATTCTGAAGAGATGGCGATTTCCATTTATTTTTTGCGAAGAACAAGTCAAGTTCATCAGATACATCCACGAATGCAGTTCTGTTGCACCTTGAAATAGAATCTTGGTATGAGACGTGTGGATAACCATACGGCACTTTGATTGCGTTTAAATACTTGTTTTTGTATAACACTCTCTGAACCCGACTTTTGTATTTGATGTACAACCCGAAAACAGTTTTATCGAGAATACGAATGTCATTGAGGTGCTTAGGGTGGTTTGGAACATACAATTCCTCGCCTTTTTTAGTATAATACATAAGCCGATTAACTTTAACATGCTTTAGTGGAGAATGAAAAGTAAATCCAAGGTCTAACAATTCTTGAAATTCTTCCAACATTTTAACTGGTCTCGGGGAAGTCATGTCCGTAGTTACAATTCCCCTGTAGCCATTTGTAAGAACTATGGCCATGACTAGAAACGCAACTCGGTGAACATTGAAAGCAAGACATGCGCGTAGCTTTGAAGAAACTGTAACTCCAACTTCAAGCAAATATGCGTACACCAACAGTACTGAAACTCCCTTGTCCTTGTACTTCAAATGATTCATCAGCAGACAGAGAAATAGCATGTTAAAGGGAATGAAGATAGCGAAAGCAATCCACAGGGACGTCTGAAATGGACTTAACAAACCTGAAAACGAAATATGGTCGCTAAAACCGTCGCAGGTGATGAATTGTACTCCGGTTGATTTCAATGCAAAAAAGTTGGCGTACATATGGTTAAGAAAGGGTTGTATATGGATTGAGGATTGACACATATCGCCAATGGTCTCAGTTTTGTTGAAAATCGACAGCAAAATTGAAGAAGTGACATGGGCAGTTGATTGTTGATTACTTGCATATCGCAGTCTTTCATCTTTTAAAATTTTTACTGCTACTACCGCCGGATTAAAACTGAAACAGAGATGCTTATTTCTGTCGTATCTTTGAATAAACTTCAGTCGTGTCATTACGGTGCTTTGGAAATCTGAAATAGTTTTTGCGTAGGAAAGCGGTCGCAGTTTTATTTTGGACCCATCGATATCCGCTTTGTTCATAATATTTAAGGAATAAATATTTTCAGAGTTGTCTTTTGAGGATAAATGGTAGATGAACGTTTTTCCGACAAGCCAATACTGAATCATTTTGATTGTGTATTTTAATTTAGTTTTGGGCAAGGAGGTTAAGAGGTGCACGTACGTGTAATGAGTGTAGGCTTTATTGTGTTCCACATATGCCCTTTCTACATCAAGAATTCCACTGTAGAATGCAGTTTTCAATTCTGCCCGAGCAAGGTGCCATTGTTTCGACAGAAATTGTTTGTTTCGGTTTCGACGCAGTACCTCAGGTGGGTAAAGCAGATAATAGGACAAACATTTTGTGTGGCGATATTTTATATTTGCTGTAAACACCTTACTGTATTTTATCTCCAAAATTAGACCTTCTGTATTCTCTGCAAGTGCGTTTGCTGTTGACAAAGTTTGACTTTCAGCACTCTGACCATAACCGTAGTTATTACTCAAAATGTCGGGATCAATGATTGCAGTTTTTGAGCGCGTTAATAGAAAAGGGTGGGGAAATATACTTAAATCCACTGCTTCAGCTTCTTCCGTATCAAAAAGAAAAATTTGATGCCTGCACGTTTCTAATGAGTTGGAAATGTCCAACAGAACTTTTTTGAGAACATCGCATGAGGTTACTCTGGCAAACGAGATGCACAATATAATTTTAAAAATAACATTTATTGAATGAAACTTCGCCATATCCGAAACTTAAAAGTTGTATGACTTTTTTTCATACAGATTTCAAAGGAAGCGTGGGCAACTTTCTAGATTTGGCCAAAGAAAAGGAAAACGGCTACAGTTATTTCGTTTTTGAGATTTTCGGTTTTAAGTAAATCACAAAATGTATTTATTTTTTAAGATTGACGAATTAACAAAATTATTATTTGTGAATTAAACGTTATAATATTTATTATATTTTTATTTAGAATTGTAGAAATGATTATGTAAAATTATTATAGCTCCTTTTTAGACGTTTTGATTCACTAAAACTCGTTTTTCGCCAAAATTGTTCCCTTTAGCTACGTACTTACTTCAGTTGGAGAGTAAAGAACAAAGTTTGTAGGTGAGGTAATTGTAATAAAAGACGAACAACACTGTTGCGAATTCTAAGTCTGAAATGTCAAATATACCCTGATAGGATAACAAACTCAATGCTATCGAACTTGTATTAATTATGCTGTACTTCAAAAATTTAGTGTAATTAACAATATTGTTCGAACCGGTTTTTCCAAGTAGTGTATTTTATGTATTGCTATTTAATGAAATTGGTATACTTAAACGGATAACGGTTGCAAGGGCGTATCTACGTATTAGCTCAACGGGTTTAAACACCCTACCTCGAAATTCCGAGAAAGGGGTTGTCAGATAAAATTTGCGGTCAGAATGCTCGAGCTCCCCCCACTCCCTACTCCCATTTTCTAGATACACCCCTGAATGGGTGTAATATGGGTAGACATTAGGATATTTTATACCAATAATTACAAATAATATAATACAAATAATCAATAGCGTACCCAGGATTTCTATTTGGTGGTGGCACACAATAAATTTAGTGCAAAGGAGTCTCATGCGAAAAATTATAGCAAGTTTAGGTTAAAATAAGCCAAAAGTACACTAAATTCACTAAAATTTTTTTTGCCTATTTGTTTGCCGTTTTCACGGAATTTGGGGAAGAGGCACGTGCCTTCCGCCCTCTCGGTACGTCTTTGCTAATAATTGGTAACCGCAATTTCACTATTGAAGCGTTAAAGTTGATGAAGTACGAACCACTATTGTGATTGCGTGCTGAAACAATTTTTACCGAGTCGCGATTAAAGTAGATGAGCGTGATGGTTATAATCAGGCGCGTAACTAGGATTATTATTTGGGAAGTTCACAAATAGTTTTGGGGAGGTCACACTGTGTAAAAAAGGACTATCCGCGGCCTATTAATAAATTGTCTTTTAGCAATTTCGTGGGGGACCGGGTCACGAGCTGCCCGTGAACCGCCTACATATGTCCGAGGTTATAATATATTATAATATATTATATTATAGTCATGTAATTTACATATCTGCCGGAAAAGTAATAATTATCACTAAAATCCATTTCAGGTTTTAGATATGGGTATCTCTGCTTGATAGCGCGCAACTGGCATTCTGAAATGGAGGTCTCATATATATGGCTTCAGGGGGATTAGTGACCGAAATCATTTATTGTCATATAACCCATTTTTCTTGCATCTTGGTGGAGGATGGGCTCAAATTCGACGAGCCCGTAACTATTAGTTGTACGTTCTGGAAAATAACTATTTTCAAAATCAAATGTTCTTCTACCACTAAAATCTTAATATTTTTTTCCATAAGAATAATTTTGATTCACAATTACTACAATGACGTATTCAATTTATAAATGCGTAATTTCCGCTATAATACAAAATATGTTTATTGCGTAAACGAAAAGCAAGATATATGGCATTGAAATTCTTGAATGTCACATTTTGTAAAGTCCCGATCATACCTTCCGAAAAATTAGGCATATACAAAAATTTATTTTGACGTGTCTGTCCCTCCTGTTACGACGCCTATGATTTTGAGTACATTTGCTGCATATCATCCTGTACAGGTGAGCATCTTTTAATGGACAAAGAAAGTTAAAGCCGAAATCATGTTTGAAGTTACTGCATTCTGCATTCCCCAGTAGCATAGCCATTTCGAAGAATATAGGCCATACCTATAAACACAATTCGGTGAACATTAAAAGCAGGAGCGGTGAGCGAATGAGTTGTAACTCCAACCTCAAGCAAATATTATACGTATATAAGAAGAAGTGTTTCAACAGTTAAAAAACTCTTGTCTTTATATTTCAAAAATTAGTCAGGAAGAACAAAAATAACGCGTTGAATGGAGTAAAGATAACGAAAGCAATCCACAGGGACATTTAAAAAGGACTTTCGAGGGTGAATGATGACCACTTCCATCTACTTCATTTTATTCGCGTGTACAACATTTTTTCAAGCATAATGAAAGCTCAAGAAGTGGAAATTGCGCCAATTAAATGATGGAAAATTCGAGAACATTTTTATCAAGGCAGGGAATTGATACATTCCGTAAATTAGGTTTTCTATGACGCAGTATTTTTTTCAAGTGCCTACCAAAATGGCAATTAATGTTAGTGTTGGATATGTCAATATGTACTTGGTAAAATAATTAAACGTGTCTTGAAGAATCTTAACACGCAAAGTGGCATGCGAAGGCAAGCAAATCAACGTAAGTAATCAGAAAATGTATTTGCTTTATTTAAACTACATACCTATATATATACAATTAATGTGCCGATGAATACGTGTATTCGAAGTAAAACATTACCTACCTATAAGTAAGGGCAATTGTCATTGTCAAACTAATGAAATACTGATAGTTATATTGGCTTTTAAGTGTAATTACTCAAACGTATTATACACAAAATAGAAATTATTAAAAGAAGGGATGTTACTTTAATCTTTACAACTGTACTTTACAAGTTTAAATTTTTAAGTTTTTTTAAATAATATTATTTCCGAGTTTCTTGAAAATAACAAAGTGGTGTTTATTAGGGGTATTCTCCTTAATTGCACATGCTGAACTAAAATCTGTCGCTAGTTCTCTCCAAAAATGCCTACATTCAACAATCAATGACTTAAATTATACTGTAGACAAAATGCTCTTTTATATTAAAGAATTAAAGTTTTCCAAAATGAAAATGACGATAAGAGGCCACAATAAGAAAGGACAAGAACAGAGCAGGCAGAGAATGGAATTTTGGAAATGGTCGAATGTCAGCTCATTGATTCGACCAAATCGAGATGTGTAATTAATCCATTCAACAGAATATCAACGCAATTGCAATGCTTTATAGGAAAATCCAAATCAAACACGCGCATCTGTCTCCCTTCAAACCGATCCTATCAAATAATTTTTGACTTTTGAATTTATGTCATTTATGTTTACAATCACGAGTTTTGGATACATCATAAAATTTTATTAATTTTATTACATTATTTATTTTATTATTTATTATTTTATCTTATATCAGCATTAGACCAGTTCTATTTGAACAATGACACGAGGTCCGCGGGATTTGTGAAGAAGAAAGGATGAACTGTCAACGCATTAATTCCTACTTCATCAAATGACAACGAAGTCATTCAAACGTTGTCAACTTCTGCGGCATTTAGTGCCACAAATATTTTTTTAATCATTTATTTCGGCGAAATTCCTACGACTATCTTTAATGAAAGGAATCTTTGGAGGTTTTCTGCTCCAATTTATTTGCTCTCTTTTGTTACCACAGAAGATCAGAGAATCAGCCAGCATGAACTTGTAAATGCCATCATGATTTATGGTGACAATCAGAAAGAAATAGATTGGATTGGCGAAGGAAATTTCAAAAATTAAAAATTGCCATCATTTCACGGAACCGATGTTCACGTCAGAATGTGGGCAATAACTCATTATGATCCGATATGTGCCATACCAGCTCACAATTTTGTTCAGTTTCGAAATAATTGTGGTCCTGAAGAAGTTATTGCTGCTCATGTTGCCAAAGACCTGAATATCACTCCGTCATTTCCATTTTCATCGTATGATGAAGAATTTGGATCCCAATGTTTATTTCTCGACATCCAAGTTCGACTTTGGGATGGGAAAATGTCATTCAACTCATTTCTATTTTCCTTCGAACCCACGAGGCCTGTGAATATTTATTACTATCAAAACAAGGACATTTTCGAAAACGAAAATCTGTTATTTTGGTTGACAAAGACATTTGATAATTGGAGTTGGACGCTTTTCATGTTGATGCAAACCTTCGTCATCCTTTATTTCATTTTGAAATGGTATCTGAAGACCGTACTAAATAAAAATACGTGGAAGAAGAATTTGAAAACAGTTCTCTCCTTTGTATACGACTCATTTTCAATTTTAATGAGTCAAAGTCATGCTGATCTTAGAACGAACGTTTGCGTTGGTTTTGCCTTTGCAACGTTGTTCTTTGGAGTTTTGTACGAAACACTGATGACGTCAGAAGTGATTGCACCCCCCAAAAAGTTTGTTTATAGCGATTTCAAAGAATTAGTGGAAAATAACTTCAAATTTCTTCGCACTGGACCTGTAGTACCGGGAAATGCTTACGATGTGTGGCAAAATAATTCGAATGAGTTTCGTCTTATGGAAAAGTATGGGATGCTGAACAAATCCAACCAACTTACTTTGCATGTCGATCCTAATTCCTATTCAGTAAATTGGTGGAGAGGAGAAGTAAAGAAGGTCACGAATTTATTTCAAAAAATTACTTTACGGTCTAATTTCAAAAAAATCAAGTCGTTCATTGACGCGACACATTTTTTCCCCGACTTTTTATTTCATACATTACTAATGAAATTGCTAACTGAAGAGTTTGTACAATATTATCTTAGCGCGGCGTCCTACGAAAAAATAATTTATGCAGATTCTGACCAGGGTATGTTACCAGAGGTTTTTTTATTATGGCGCTCACAACAACCCGACCGAAAATTAAATAAATTGCAAGAAACTCCTTTGCAGCACCAACCCTTTGCAAAATTTGGAGGTTGTTATTCCCTGGATTTGAAGATGTATATGCAGCAATTTCTGGAAATGGGATATTTCGAATATTTGGAAAACATCGAAAAACTTCATCTTCTCGGAGCAAGAAGGCAACTAGCATGGTTGAAATATTATGATGGATTGCCAATACCTGTCAGCTTAGGAATGAAAATTGAAACAGTATTTAAATCAATGGCTTTAATATGCAGTTTTTTATGTATACCATTTTTCATAGAGTACCTTTCTAACCCCACAAATCGTCATTACACCAAATGCGCTACAATATTTTGGGCGAACTACATTAAAAACAAATTTCAATACTTATCACAAAAATGCACACAATGTTTCAGTAGAATCTTTCAATTAAACCAATTATAGCGCTGAGGATTTTTAACAGCTCGTCATAGGTAATCATATTTTTTATGTCACACTGCAATAAAAAGAGTACTTAAGTATTTATGTTGTCTTACGAGTAAATGTATTTATCTGTTTGCATCCTAATCAAAGAGTGAAATAAAAATGATATTGTGTGAAAGTGCTATCATCAGATCTGGGAAAGAACTTGAAAATACTCGAAAATACTAAAAAATATCAATATGTATATGCCATACGTTAACCCGACAAAGTTTAAAATTATTTCAATCCTTAATCCTCTACTACTCTACTCTGAACAGTGATAAATAATTCCGGAAACATTTTTTATTGCTGCAAAATTTATTTAAATTTATTATAATCAACTGAGAACACCACCAATTCGAAAAATACAAAATATTTAAATTACCTCAACTTGAATTTAATTAATTTACTTATCTACAGTAAACATTACAACAATTCTCGTATACGCGCTAATTTCTAAAGCTATGTTATTGCAATGTTAAATGAGATTCATGTTATTCCGACTTACACTTATTAATTACTGGTTTGAAAATATACTATTTGGTATCGAGATTATAGATCAGTCATTTGATTTCAGAAAGCTAATTTTTATCATATCCGGGTTATCGCATTTGGACAAAGGCATCAGACCAATTTTTTTGGCTTCCAGCTGCTGTTTTGTGGTCCACGTTTCAACCATGGTTCTGCGTGGTTCGGTAACTGTGGCCGCAATCAATCCTTCCTTGACCAAAGTCGCTTGCAGATCTTTGTACGTGAATACCTTTCCTGGGAGGGAAGAGTTGGCACGCAAACCATTGACTATTTTTAAGGCTTGTTCGTTGCACTTTCTCTGAAAGAATTCCACTTCACCTTCTGTCAAATTGGCTCCTCCCCAAACTAACGCATACATTTTTAATTTGTCTTTGTCGATGAAATTCGGATCTGTCACAACAAGACGTTCCTGTATTCCCCGACGATCTAACTCCTCATTCAGTCTTTTAAAATATTCTTCTTTGGACAGCGGTTGTTTCTCCGTTGGGATATCTGCAGTAGGAAGGATAGGAGAGGGTGGGGGAGAATCTTCTTTATGTGCCATTTTGCTCGGTCCGGCAGCTACGTTGGAAACTGTGGCATTGGCTTTGCTAGCCAGAGTAGAATCCTGGCTACGACTTCGACTTACTAAGAATTCCCCGTAGATTTCGGACGGATTTACTGACGATTGACTTGAAGAATTCCCAGGAATTCGGGATCCCGCTCTTTTACGTGTTTTGGGTCTAGAAGAAGGCAGTAGCTCTGGAGGAACGGGTGACTCAACTGTTTTCGAAATATGATCAAATAATCGCTTCACGGCTTCAGGTTTTAATTTCGTTGATCGTGACGAGCTTTGAGAAGTTTTTTGACCTTGACTAACGATCTGCTCAATTTCCATGTCTGAATCATCATCCACACTTAAAGTGGAAAGTTCCAGTAGTGCTGCTTTCTTAGGAGAGTTTTCTTTTGCAGATTTTTCCGTTGGTTTCAATTTTGTAGATCCTGATTGAGGTTTACTGAACATTTGACTCCCCGTGTTTAAACCCTCATCCATACTTGAAGCCGAATAATGATCTGGTGAAGTTTCTTTCTTAACAGAGTTTGCTTTGAATACTTTTCCATCTGACTTTGATTTTGTTGATTGTGAAGAAATATTGTGAGGTGTCCGAACTCTTTCATACACCACTTCCAAGTCCTCATCTTCATCCGTGCTCGAAGAACTGGATACTGCCTTCTTACGAGAGTTTGATTTTAATGAGTTTCCAACTAATTTCAATTTTTTTGTCTGTGAAGAATTTTTATCTTCATCAGTGCTCGAAGAACTGGATATTGCCTTCTTACGAGAGTTTGATTTTAACGGTCCAGCAGATTTCAATTTTTTTGTCCGTGAAGAATTTTTATCTTCATCCGTGCTCGAAGAACTGGAGATTGCCTTCTTACGAGAGTTTGATTTCAAGGGCTTTCCAGCAAATTTCAATTTTTTTGTCGGTGAAGAAGTTTTTTGACGTGAACGAACGGTTTCATCCAGCATTTCCGAATCCGAAAACTCGTCCACCCACAAAGGAGAATGTTCTAGTGGCAATGGTTTCTTCCCAACGTTAACTTTTGCTGGTTTTCCAGCTGACTTCCTTGCATTCAAATAGGTGGATGCCTTTTGTTGTTTAGTGATTAAATACTCTTCTTGGCTTCCCACAAAAGAATCTTCGAGACTCCTTTTAGCTCTCTCTTGTTGACGTGAAGAAGATCTCGCTTTCTGAACAGTCAGATTTTCTTCTTGTGTAGTGGATGTCAATCGTCTTTCTTTTGAGGATTCTTTCACTTCATCTTGTTGGCGTGAAGAATTTCCTTTCTCATTTTCTTTCACGGACTTATTTTGACGAGAACCGCTTGTTGTATGAGCTGAAGACTTTTCAAGAGACTTCCCTGCATTTAAATTGCTGGAGACCTTGTGTTGCTTTGCGATTAAATCATCTTTCTGGCTACTCACAAAAGAATCTTCGAGACTCCTTTTAGCTCTCTGTTTTAGACGTGAAGAAGTTCTTACTTTCTGAACAGTCAAATTGTTTTCTTGTTGGCGTGAAGAATTTCCTTTCACATTTTCTTTCACGGATTTATTTTGACGAGAACCGCTTGTATGAGTTGAATCTTCGAGACTCGTTTTAGATCTGTCGCGTTGACGTGAAGAAGATCTCACTTTCTGAAGAACCAAATTGTGTTCCAGTGGTGTTGATGTGAATCGTTTTTGTTTTGAGGATTCTCCCACTTCATCTTGTTGACGCGAAGAATTTCCTTTCACATTTTTATTTTCTTTCGCTGACTTATTTTGACGAGAATCGTTCATTCGAGTCGAGGATTTTTCAAGAGACTTCCCTCCAGTTACATTGCTGGAGGCCGTGTGTTGCTTTGTGATTAAATCATCTTTCTGGCTCTCCACAAAAGAATTTTCAAGACTCCTTTTAGATCTCCCTTGTAGATGTGAGGAAGATCTCACTTTCTGAAGAGTTAAATTGTCTTTTTCTGGCGTGGACGGGAATTGCTTATGTTTTGAGGATTCTCCCACTTCATCTTGTTGACGCGAAGAATTTCCTTTCACATTTACAGATTTTTTCCTTTCTTTCACGGACTCACTTGGACGAGAATCGTTTATAGTGTGAGTTGGGGATTTTTCATGAGACTGAGACTTCCCTCCATTTAAATTGCTGTGGGCCGTGTGTTGCTTCGTGATTAAATCATCTTCTTGGCTTTCCACAACAGAATCTTCCTGGCTTCCCACAACAGAATCTTCCTCGCTTTCCACAACAGAATCTTCCTGGTTTCCCACAAAAGAATCTTCCTGGCTGCCCACAACAGAATCTTCATTGCTGCCCACAAAAGAATCTTCCTCGCTTCCCACAAATAAATCTACGACACTCGTTTCAGATTTGTCGCGTTGACGTAAAGAAGGTTTCACTTTCTGAAGAGTGAAATTGTCTTCTTGTGGGATGGATGGCAATTGTTTTTGTTTTGAGGATTCTCCCACTTCATCTTGCCGACGCGAAGAATTTCTTTTCACATTTTTATATTCTTTCACGGACTCAATTGGACGAGAATCGTTTACTGCATGAGTTGAGGATTTTTCAAGAGATTTCCCTCCATTTAAATTGCTAGAAGTCGTGTGTTGCTTTGTGATTAAATATTCTTCCTGGCTTCCCACAAATAAATCTACAACACTCGTTTCAGATTGGTCGCGTTGACGTAAAGAAGATTTCACTTTCTGAAGAGTCAAATTGTCTTCTTGTGGCGTGGATGTCGATTGTTTTTGTTTTGAGGGTTCTATCACTTCATCTTGTTGACGTGATGAATTTCCTTTCACACTTATAGATTTTGTACATTCTTTCACTGACTCATTTTGACGAGAATCGTTTATTGCATGAGTTGAGGATTTTTCACGAGGCTTCCCTTCATGTAAATTGCTAGACGTCGTTTGTTGTTTTGTGATTAAATAATCTTCCTGGCTTGTTAAATTGTCTTTCAGTGCTGTAGATGTGGATTGACGGCGTTTTGAAGTTTCTCCCACTTTCTGTTGTTGATCTGAAGGATTTCTTTTCTCTTTTGAAGATATTTCATGTTTTTTCATTGACTCACTTTGACGACAAGTGTCTATTGTGTGGGTCGTTGATTTTTCAAACAGTGATGTCTCATCAGCTGATTCCTCTTGTTCTTTCTCGACTTCTTTATCATTAACCGGTATTACAGGAACAACTGGCAAGGATTTACGAGCGTACACTGCAACTTCACTGTTACTGGGTGGGCTTCTGATTTCACTTATGGAATTGGTACTACTTTCTCGTCTGTGTGGAGAACAAGATGAATTTGAACTGCTACATGCGTCGTAAGTATTTTGTCTTTGTTTTGAGGATTCCATCATTTCATCTTGATGACGTGAAGAATTTCCTTTCACATTTATAGATCTTTTCTTTTCTTTCACGAACTCACTTGGATGAGAATCGTTTATTGTATCAGTTGAGGATTTTTCATGAGATTTCCCTACGTGTAAATTGCTAGAAGCCGTTTGTTGCTTTGTGATTAAATAACCTTCCTGACTTCTTAAATTGTCTTTCAGTGCTGTGGATGTCAATTGTCGGTGCTTTGAAGTTTCTCCCATTTTCTGTTGTTGACCTGAAAGATTTATTTTCTCTTTTGCAGATATTCCATGTTCTTTCATTGACTCAGTTTGAAGACGAGTGTCTAATGTATGGGTTGATGATTTTTCAAACAGTGAGGTCGCATCAGCTGATTCGTCTTGCTCTTTCTCGACTTCTTTATCATTAACAGGTACTGCAGGACTAACTGGCAAGGATTTACGAGCGTATACTACAACTTCACTGTTACTAGGTGGGCTTATGTTTTCACTTAAGGAATCGGTAACACTTTTTCGTCCATGTGGAGAACAAGATGAATTTGAACTGCTTAATGCTTCGAAAGTATTGTCATCTGTTGCGTCACCATTAGTTGTGATAGTCTCCACTTGTGGTTCATTGATTGGTTTCTCCAAAGATGTAGTTTCTTGGGCAGTTTTGTGGCTGACTGAATTTTGTTTTAGTTTAGGTATATCCTCCTTTGGTAGTGTTTCCTTAATGAAAGTACCAAATTCGACTGGAGCTGCAACTTTTTCAACTTTTGAAGTCTTCATGAAAGTACCAAATTCGACTGGAGCTGGAACTTTTTCAACTTTTGAAGTCTTTATGAAAGTACCAAATTCGACTGGAGTTGAAACTTTTGCAACTTTTGAGGTGCTTGGACGTCTTGGGAGGGGAGGTTCTTCAATTGCATCAAAATCGTCGTATACTGTCGAACTTTTCATTTGCGAGTTGGGTTCTGGTATCCAATTGCTGATTCTCTTGAAATCCCACATGGTGGAAGGCTCGCTGCCACTGCCAGTTGTAGACCCGACGAGTAGGCCAGATTGCAAAAAAACCTTAGGACTAGGATGTGGGACATCACTGTCAGTCTCTTCATCCAAAGTATTTCTCTTTGCAACAGGTCTAGGGACGGTGAACATCTCTGTTCCCATTTGAGAGGCTATTGGAGTCAATTTGTACATGTCAGGAAATGCAGCCGCTCTTCGTGAATCAATTGGCGTGGAGTGCAATACTTTTGATTTGGGTGCAACACACAAAAGCTGTTGTGAATTTGTAATCGAAACGACAGGCGATATCGAAGAAGCCTTTTCATCCCCATTTTTTGTTTTTAATTTTGTTGGCTCCGAATGCGTTCTGTTAAAAAAATAAACCAGAAATAAATATTAATACGTTATCAAATATTAAAGTCAGTTAAATAAACAATTTCATTTATGAATTCGCGAAATAAGTTGAGTAAGAAGGAAGAAGAATAACTTACGAAGCAGATGAACTGTGCACCGATTTCGTGGAAGAAACGTTGGCCGTTGTTGCATTATCGGAATATTGCTTTTTCATTGCTGGAGTTACATGTCTAAGTTGTTTGCTGGAAGATCTTCTACGAGATTTTGGACCGGGGCTCGTCGGAGTCGTTGTTTTCTGTTCGATTGACAACCTAGGTTGCTTTCTGTTGATTGAATAGCAACAAAATGTCAAAATTATTTTAAATACATCAAATATAGATAGATAAGTTAAAACAAATTGTTTTATATTGATTTCATATTGTGGACGTTGATGTAATCAGAAATTGTATTATGAACTGCTTAGCAATGGCAGCAGCAACTTACGGGCTATTTTTATGTTGTGTTGATCGAACTTTCCCGGAACCACCACTTTCATGTGTTGACGACTGAGCCGTTTTCGATCGTGTTGCTGCAAAAATTGAGCAATTACATAAATATGCCTGCACAATATCATCATGTGAGTAAATAAATGTAACAAACACACGTACTGCGAGTGTTCAATTCATCTGGTACTGGTAATGGTAGACGTTGTTTTTTTAGAAAATCTTCTTCAGCATAAGTCTTATTTAACAGTCTGTGCACATCTCCACTTAAATCAGGCTTTATATATCCAGAAGATTCCTCACTGCTCATAGAATCTGTAAATGCAGGTATAAAGTATAAGTTCGTGTACAACTTTGTCAAATCCAAAATATGGTTACGCTAAATTATATCAATTATGTAATGAAAAACTAATTTGAAAATGCAGTTGAACCTTCTGAAGGTGGCTTCAACTTTTTTACTCTTCTTTCAAAATCGGAGGCATCCAAATCGAAATTAATTCCTCCAGGTAAAATTAATTTTCCCTTTTCATGTCCACTGTCATCGCTGTCAAGACTAGAATCAGAGGAGGTAGAACTGAGGGCTTTAGCCACACTTTTTCTTTTCGAAGCCATTTCCAAGTCTAACATTCAAAACACAAATACAATAATTAGAAACTAATTAGTAAGCCTTTAAACACTGATGATTATTTAACATCTGCACAATCTGCAGTGTTGTTTATTTCATCCATCATCAAAAAATAAAAGTTGAATTTAGGCACAATTATATTTATACTTTCATCTTTATACATTCAACATTATACAGTCAATAGTCAACAAAATTGAAAAAAATTAACCCGTACCAGATCTTGTCACCTGTCACTGGAGTACACAGCTGAGAGTAGTCATCCCCTGAAGAGCTGAACACACTGATGAAATGCAACACTCAAAATTCGACTAATGATTGTATATTCACGGGTGCAATTAATTGCTAAAATATCTGTTCTGTACAAAAATAATTGAAATTGAGCAATTGACATAGAAAAATTGATAATTCTGTGAGAAAATGAAAGTGCCGATTTGTTTTGATACAATTTTTACAATTTTCTCGCCTGTTTGTAGCCAACACATTCATTCAACAGATTACATCTTCCCAGCCAGATTCTACACAAAACTGC
Organism: Pogonognathellus flavescens; assembly: GCA_019776165.1. NCBI lineage: Eukaryota > Metazoa > Arthropoda > Collembola > Entomobryomorpha > Tomoceridae > Pogonognathellus > Pogonognathellus flavescens. The sequence goes on from JABASD010002826.1 coordinate 18,825, forward strand.
TCTAACAGGTTTGCCGCTGTACGATTAAATGCACCGCTGTGTTCTCGCTGCCGCTGCGAAAGACAGGATGTAGCTCCACTTTAGCGTAGTGTAGGCTTATACAACACATGTTCCGTTCCAAGTGCACTACTCATGCTCCACTTCTCTCCCTATGCCCTGGCCCTGTCAGAATTGTGGTTAGTTTTTGTTTGTTGCTGACAATGAGTAATGACAAAACGCTGCGTTTTGTAACTTGAGTTTTGTTTTTTTAATTATAATAATTAATAAATTACAGCATAAATGGAAAAACAAATTTTATTTTGAAACTTGTCATTTGAAATTATAGTACAAAATTATTTTACAGTTAGACTTAACGGTAAGTTACTAATAATAATGAACTGAGAATGATGAATTGTAGGATACTGCCAAAAGAGTAATTAATTATTTACCACTAATCTACTCAGACTAACATTTAAAATTATTCTGTACTTATTGTTGTTATTGTAATGTTATTTAATATAAAAGGTACACACGTTTTTAAGAAAATGTTGTGTTTGTGGTTTCTAAATTAATAAAATATCGTGACAAATTGCCTAGTCGCTATCCTCCGATCCTCCTCCGCTTCCTGATGCGCTGGCTTCAGATTCAGACTTTTTCTTCTGCAAACCAAATAATTAATTTACTTGACCGTCAATTAAATTACTAGAAACTACTTGAAGGAAACAACTACAGTAAATTATTATACCTCTTTCTTCGCGGGTGCTTTCTTTGTTTCCTTTTTCGTTTCTTTTTTCGAGTCCTTTTTAGGTTCGGGCTTTTTCTTACTTTTCGGTTTTTTATCAGAATCATCCGAGTCACCACCAGCATCACTGGAAGAGTCGTCAGAAATAAATTCTTTACTTTTAAAACCTTGGCCACTACCACCCTTATCCCCGCCAGAACTGGGCTTTTTCTTGTCAGAATCTTTTCCCTTTGAAGGTTTCTTTTCTGAACCAGACTTCTTAGATTTCTTAGGAGAATCGCCACCACTCCCGGGCTCAGGTACATAATCCTCCATCATCTTTTTGTATTCTTTCATAGCTACCTTCGCTTTCTCTTCATATTCCTGAAACCACAATTAGTAAAAAAATTAATTCTTTTAGGTTATTATAAATTAAAAAATAATTTTTCACTTAAGTGCAAAATATTCACGTACAGCTTTATCAGGGGCATTTTTCCACATTTCTCCACCCTTTTTAGCAATTTCGGCAACACCCATTTCAGGATATTTAGCTTTTATTTTTTCACGGTTATCGTTCAGGAACAAAAAGAAACCAGTTTGTGGGCGCTTGGGAGCATTTTTATCCTTTTTAGCTTTCGAAGACTTTTTGCGTCTACCTTCTCTCTGCAAACATAATTATTATTTTTCAAAACCATGTATGATTGATTAAACCATGTATTAATCAATATTATTTTGAAATGAGAAATGACTTACAGGCTCTTTAGCTTTCTTAGGCTTTTTCTTCTTGGCTTTCTCTTCCTTTTCTTCATCCTGTGAAGCAGATCCACTCCCTTCCTCAGTACCTTCTGAATCGGAACTTCTGCAAACGTAAAAAATGTGCATTTGTCATTCGTCTATAAAAACTTATTGACTTATTCGCTATGAAATATTTTAAACGATGTCCGGATGTCCAATAAATTATTCATAGGATACTTACATTTCATCATCGTCATCTCCACTGCCCTTCACGGCAGCCTTAGTGGGATCATAATCTTCATCCACACTTGAACCTTCCTCACTGAATTCCTCATCGCTTCTTTCTCTAGCTTCAGCTTTCACTCGCGCCAAATAAGCGTCAGGCTCTTCTTCTGCGTCACTGTCGTCAAAGTCTCCAGCAATATTGACCTTATCCTAGTAAATAAATAATTTTTCGAATTTTATTCATCTGATTTGAATTATTGGATTCACAACATAAACACTTTACGGATTTAAAAGAAAAACAAGTAACTAACTATATAGTTGAAATAAAAACGAATTATAAATTAACTTACAAGTTTTCCACGATTCTTAACTCTCAGATTTTTAGAAGTAATGTAATCAAACAATTTTGGATACTCCTCTTTCTCAATGCTGCTGAATGTGTGAACCACGCCAGATTTTGTTTCGATTTCAAAATCGAAAGATCTAAGCAGAATCATTAATTAAGTAATTTTATAGACAATTGGCACAAATGAGGCTTATTATTAATGGCATCATATTAATGATGAAACTTATTTATTCTCAAAACATTTAATTACCTTGTGCTTCCACCCCCTCGAGCAAAGTTTACACTAAGAATCTCTTCGAACCGAATATGAAGTGGAGGTTTATGAATGTAAATAAATCCTCTTTCTAGGGGATATACCATACCAGCTGCAGCTTTGTATGAACAACTCACAGCTGGTGTACCAGAATGCCTAGTTGAATTACAATAATTTGAAAAGTTTTAATAATATGAATAATTTAATTGAAAAAATCGAACAAATGTTAAGTGTAAAAGTGTCTGATCATTGATCATTGAACATTTACGTAAAAGTATAATTTACCCTTTGAAGTTTCCAGGGATCGTGATTTTTCGATTGACCATGGCTTTCATAACTTTACTAACAACATCGTACATCGGTCCAGTTATTTCCTTTTGAAGCTTCCCATCATACTTGTGCTTTAGCTCTTCCCTAAATTCATTTGCAATTTAATAATTTAAAATACATACGATGAAAAGGCAAAGTTAACGGCTGGAAAATATCAGCTAATACAAAAATTCATTTTACGTTGTAAAGGGAAGTTCAATGGAAACGTCCTCCTCGTCTAGTGAAAATAAAAACACCAAATAATGGTAGCGAGTTTGTCCTTGTTTGATTGGAGGGTCAAGACTGACGACGTAGAACATTTGGCGTCCATCTCTATGTGGCAGAAGAAACAATCGGAGTACTGTTGACATTGGGATCTTGTAATCGAACGTTTTACCGTGAAGCTGGAAGAATCCTGGGAACACTTTGATGTCATATCGACCTCTGTAGAATGAAATACGTAAATTAATCAGTAGATATTGTACACTGTTAAAGACTGTTTACTATTTGATATATTTGTTTCAATATTGATGACTTGTGATGTATTGTGATGTATTGTGCGTATTTACCTGGGAGTGAGACATTGTACTTCTCTGAAAATTGAAATAGCATCACCAACAGCACTAATAATACTGGCCTTGTTCATTACTTGCTCCTTGAAAGAGTCAACTGGATCATCACCCGCTAATTCACTTGACGGAATATGAAAACGCAATTCCATCAAGCTTACCGGCGCATCGTCATTCTATTTGTAAACAAAAATCCATACATTAATTCATAATCCAGTAAACAATAAATCTGATGCAAAGGGATAAATACAGGAATTATCATCATAATAATATTACTGGATGAAATTCCAAAGTAACTTCGTTTTTTCCGGTGGTGCATTGCGATACGTAATTCAACGGAACTTCGAAATCCAAATCATGTCCAACGTCAAAACTTAGAACAGACCCAGCGAATTTGGCAGTTCCCCAATTCCATCCTTTGATGGTTAACTCCCTTGTCAGCATTGGCAACTCATAACGCTGTTGAAAAAACTTTGCGATTTTTTCCCGATCTGTTTCTTTAAAACCGCCGAAGCGATACAATGACCCACTCTTTGAAAATAATCTGATGCCCCATTGTCCAGACAAGCGCTGCCAATTGACAACATCAATGTCAGTAGAGTTAATTGTTTCAACTTTTCCAGTTTTCGAGTTTTTGAAAACCAGTGCAGAATCCGTAAATCTCAATCTTCCAGGAACCTAAAATTAAACCGCAGTCACAGTTCGTAAACAAAAAACATGCAAAAATTATCGCAATGAAATGTTAAAATTGCTAACAATTATTTTTGCAATACCGAGTATTGACACTTGACACAACAATCAACAATTAACAGGCAGGTCCGGTCAACTTTTGACTTGATAATGTAAATACAAAATAACTCACCATTGCTCCTCGAGCTTCGTACGTGGCATCCTTGTACTCCAAACTTGCATCCATTGTGTCACAATAATGGCTATGCAAGTTGAAAATAAAACTGTCACTCAAACAACAATTATAAAATTGCAAAGTTCAAATTTCAAAGAAGACAATTAAATCAACAATTTAACAATAGAACTAAAAAACTGATTGAGTTGAGAGGTTCGATCCCGCAATGAACAGACAGACTTTTCTTGGTTTACCGATTGCCGCTTCATTCGCAGTGCGGCGTTCCTTCAACAAGTATTGTCATTTTATTCCCCTCTGAGACTTGAGACGTACGAAACACGACAAGTTCTACACTTTTAGTAATACAATTTTCAGTAGGACCTCCGATTTTACATTCGCAGCCTTTAGATGTGCACATCAATAAAAATAAAATACATGGAGCGTTCTTATTGTTAGAGCTGTATGAATTTATTTTTAATACTATTTATTTATTTATCTTTTTAATTGTTTTACATATTATATACTTAAATATATTTTCAACATATCCTTCATAGACCGTCATATTGAAATCGCTTAATGCCTTGCTTAATCATCAAACATAATAAATAAATGATAGTTAGTAAGTGTAAGTATTTTTAACGAGGATAAGAATGAAATTAATAAAATAATATATAAAATTGTAATTACATTACAACATTATAAGGCAGAATACCTTCGCTAATTTAAGTCAGTTTCCCAAAAATTAGAGGTAGAAAAAAAATCCATTGTTTAATAATAATTATAAGTTCTACAGTTCAACCCCCCAGGGCGTATCTAGAGGGGGATCACAAGGTGCCCGTGACCACCCTAAATTGCTCAAAAAACCAATTTTTTACACTTTGTGACCACCCCCCCCC
>JABASD010002827.1:0-23699 GCA_019776165.1 Pogonognathellus flavescens
CAGATCTGGTCTTTACATAAAGTAACTTCGTTACTTAATAACTTCGTTACTTAATAATGATACTAATAACGAAATTCGTCTCGATATATTAGAATTTATTAATTAAATTTGTTCTTCATACCTTCCCATAAACGAACACGTACTCTGAAGTAGGAATGTTTGCGTTTCCAAATATGCACAATAATAAGACAGCGGAGATCAAAATGCCAATCTAAAAATAAGCGAAAGGGCAATTATTATTTGAGATTCTGTGTTTGTGAAAATGAAAATAAAGGAGGTCTCATTTTATTTGTCACCAACTGAAGCCGCACAATACTCGTCGTAAAAGAAGTTTTGCTGAATGAGAAAAGGCAGTGTGCTTGCAACAGAAAAGATGTTGAAGAAAAATTGAAAATAATTTTCCACTTCGTGGAAATAAGGGATTTTCCAGAATTTCCATGTTATTTCCTCCATTGGTATTTTTAATTGTTTGAGCTTTCTAAACTCAAAAATTTCCATGATGAACAGTGCAACATTAAAAATGTACAACAATACAATTAACGTCCTTTCAATCCAGGTGGGGCTACAAGCGTTATGTTCTTCGGGCAATGCTGTTTCGTTAGTGGAAACTTTTTGTGGACATTTACAGTAAAAAATGTCAACCATCAATCCCAAATAAAGCAAGTAAAATAAGGTCTGCAGTTTGAAAAGTAAAAAATTGTCAAATTTACATTGAACTTTCAGAAGCCTACTACAAAATATAGAAAAATGTTTACCTGGGCAATGAAATATGTGCCGAGCTTGTATTTCATTGATTCCCATTTTCGTTCAACGAAAATTTTGACAAGGGGGTGACGAAGGGTGGACGAACTAAATCGGGGAGCATAAACCATCCTGGCTAGAAAAGTCACGTCCATGTCCTTCTCATCCAACTGTCTTTTTTCTTCCCCGTCAGACTTTGAGCTCTTCCCAATTGGTCCCATTTCCATTTCTTGCTGCGACACAGGTGTGTAAGAACTTTTTTTCATTTCCATGGAAGTTATTTGTTTGTTACCGATGATATTGGTGTTGGTGACCTGGCTCGTGAAACCAATGATGTGGCTGTTTAAAACAACATTAAACATTTGAGATGCCTTTTAAAAGTTTAGTTTTCAAGAAATTTAATTCTAAATTCACACACGTATAATTAAGGTGCAATTTCATCTCCTTTGATTCTTTATTGTTTCGAGCTTCCGTATGATTTTTGGTTTTATTTTCCAGCTTTAGTTCTATATCTCGATTAAATAGAAAATCCACAACTCCAGGCAATTCCAAGTAAAGTTTTTGCAGCAATTCATTATTGGGTTCTCTGGAAACAAAGTATAATATAATATATTTGGAGTAGCATTTACTCAAAGGGGAGGACAGACCTGCATGATTCCGATTGACATAAATTGTGCTACTTTTGTATAAAATGTCATAAATTGTTTACCTGCTACATTTCGTTTCATGATCATCGTCGTCATCATCTGAATGTTTTCTATTTCGAAAGCGGATTTTTATTAGTTCAGTGGATCAAGAAAGAAGACTCCTTGTGAAATGATGAAAATAAAAGTGTGTGAGTACCTGCTGCAACTTATATCAGCTCCGTGACTCAATAACTCTTCACAAATGTCTTCAGATTTATTTTCGATTGCAATTTCAAGTGCAGTCTGATTATTCCTGTCTACACGGTCTAAAATCTCGTTTTTCTTGTGGAACAGTTGCGCATATCTTAGGATTTGTTTGACACAATCCACATGGTCAATAATCAAAGATTCATCATAACCTTTACCCAAACAAAAATTGTATATTATAATGAATCATATATTTTTATTTATTTATTGGTTTCTTATTTTATTTTATTTTATTATTAATTTTATTATTAACTAATAATGTGATTTAAATGTAACCCTTAATTGTAAAGGAATACACGTTGACACTTACTTTTAAAAACTGCCATATGAAGAATGCTTTTATTCGAAGTACTTCCTCCGCTTTTTGTTAACAATGCCTTATCTGTCTTCCGTGATAATGTATTTTTAATGCAACTCTTCAAAGTTTCTAAATCCCCATCCCTAGCCGCGTCATATGCATTTTTTCTTAAAATGTATGGATCTATATCCTCCTTCTCCGGCGAATCCGCTTCGTCAGTATCTAATCAGTAATAATGTTTATATTGAACGGATGAAAAAAATTCGTTCGAACTTCTCATACAGGATCTCTGGATCACAAAAAAGGTCCCATTGGAAAATGGAGTCGATCAGTGACATTCAATATTTAGTAGCAAAAGTTACTTTATAGGAACGTTCTGTCTGTCCGTCTGTATATCATATGATTTGATATCTCGACGACGAATTAACTTAATTAGTTCAAAGTTTGTCAAAACAGTTGACAACAACAATTTACGACTCATTTTGCAACAACAATTGCAAATCCGTTGACAAATCAACAGTAAAATAGTAATTGTGTATCTTACGCTACTTTATTACATCCGTTTTGAATGGTTTATTCACCTTCAGAATTTACGAAGCTGTTAAAATTCTTCTTGAAAACGAGAGAATGAATGAGCCTCCATGGAGTTTCACTGTTTGCCATGAAAAATACATCCTTCATTCCTTCCAGATCCCATTTATTTTCTTCCACAGCCGATTTGACTTCGCAAACAAACCAGTTGTAGAATCTCGTCCATCTCTGATATTTTGATATTCCTTCATCCTGTAATAAAACTTAGGTTTTTAAACATCTCACTACTAATCATTGAGAACAGCAAAGATTTGAAAATCATTTTAAAATACATTCACAAAATAAGATTAGAAAACTTGCAAGTATATGAGCTTCTTCATCTGGTGGCAAGGACAGCTCGATCGTGTCTGGATATTGTTCTTTAATCCCTTTAATGATGGCTTCGATGGAGTCTGTATTGCGAATTAGTTTCTCTACGAAAGCACCTTCTTGTAAGGGATCTGGGTCGTCTTTCTTTTTCTCATTTTCTGTCACATGTTTATACAAATAGTAAATTAATGATAAGATAAATAATACAATTTAGTTTAATCCTGCCATAATTTATGTCGCATCATCATATAACGTTATATTTTTTTAAACATACATCGTACATGGGTACAATGAGTACAATATGTAGGCTGGAATAGGAAAGTATAAATAAATAATACAAGCTCCAATTTATTTATTTTTGTATATAACGGTAAATCTCATCTTCACGAGTTTTAAAGATTTCATTACTACTTATGAATCTGCCAAATGAATATAGTTTTCTAAAAACCCCAGGCCTAAAAACTGCATTTTATTCAATATATTGAATATTCTCCATCTACAACGCTAAAGGTGTGTGTATATTCCATATTAATTATTGCTTTTCCATGAAGTGTATTTAATCACAAAATATTTTCTCACCCGACATAATTCAAGAAAGACAGCCACTGAACTTTAAGGATAACTTGCAAGGAATCAATTTTTTAAATTGCAATAATAATGTAGTGGTGCAAGTGCGCCAATAATTTTGCAGATTCGGGCGATTTATCACAGTATAATTTGTTTCTCAAGTGTTTCAATATTTGAGAATATCAAGCAGTTTGCTGGTAATACATTAGCAAAAGTGACAGAATGATAGGGACTACAACGTACCAATGACTTAACCGTTGTGTAACGTTTCATTTTTCATTGATAGGCATGACTAATGTGAAGTACGATGTTGATAGTGTACATAATATATTCAAATTGCACGAGTCACTAAATTTAATATTAAATGTTTTTGCAATAGACACGGTTTTATATATTATGCTTATAATAAAGGCCACATGTGATAATAAATATAGTACATAATTATAGTTTAAATCGACAGTTATATTATATAATAAATATAATTTTTACTGATTAGAACTTAAACCGCACACATTAGGTGTTATCTCAATTCCTATGAAACATTTGTACTACATGGTATGCAGCAGTATATATTATTGTTAATCATAAGCGGATTGACTCATTCGTCCCATCTTTATTAAGTACCATCAAGTACTTTATAGGAATGGGTATGATGTCCGTCTGTCTTTCTGTATCACCATCCGTCTGTCCGTCATTATGTCTGTCCGTCTGTGCACAAAAGTAGTGCTGGCAATGGATCGGGTAGGACATGAACGCGTTAATAGTGCAGTGGTAGGAATGGAACAGGTTTGTAGTGCAGTAGTCAGGCTAGAACGCACGGGTAGTAGTTTGAGTGGATGAATTTTGTAGTTTTTGGTATCATAGATTTAAAAATAAATAATACTTTCAAAAATTGGATGGTACTTCATCACAATGTTAGTTTGTAACGGTTTATTTTATTTAGTAGCGAAGCTACTATATTCTTTGGTTTTGTCTGCCTATCTATCTATGTATCTATCTATGTATCGGTGCGCAAAATTGTACCTATTACGTAGTAAGTCTTCTGCCATCTACAGGCCAAAGTTTACAACCTGGTACTAAAACTAGGGTCTTCTACCATCTACAGACCAAACTTTACAATCTGGTATTGTAACTACTGTATGCTTTTGTTCTGTCTATCTGTCTGTGTGCTTTACAGTCAACTATTGATCCAATTGAACAATTAATGATCCAATTGAACAACTATTGATCTAATTGAACAACTATTGATCCAATTGAACAACTATTGATCCAATTGAACAACTACTGATCCAGTTGAACAATTGCTGGCTGCTACGCTACTATATTGCAGTGGTTTACAATGGTTTTTATTATTTTATTTTATATTACTCATGTTATAGCAATGTATATGTCCGCGGCCAATAGGTTTATCACGCCAATGGATCGATTAGCCTAGGCCAATTGTCAAATTTCAAATTTACAAAATCATTGAACCCTACACTTCAAGCTTTAAACATGTACCACATGTTCTGAATTTTTTACACAACATTAATCGAACTTGCCACTACATTATTCGGGGATAACATCTTGATGTGGCTACAATTGTCGTGAAATAGAAAACATAATATTATCAAATGATGGTTATTGAAGGTTGAATATTCGTTTCATAATATGTTCTCCGTTTCATGGAAAGCGTAGCCATATCAAGATGTTATCCACAAATAATGTAGTGGCAAGGTCGATGAATGCTGCCTAAAAAATTTAGAACAAATAGTACATGTTTAAGGCTTGAAGTATAGGGTCCAGTGATTTTGTAAACTTAATACTTGGCCCAATGGCCCAGGCCAATCGGCCCATTGGCGGATAGAGCCATTGGCCGCGGACATATATACCTAGTAAAAGCACACATAAGGATGATTAATAATAAAATATCACCACATGCTAAATTCAGATAGCTCTATGCATTTACAAGTTTTACAGTACATACAGTAAATATAGAATTATTCATGTTTAGATTAAATGTTGCCCAAGTTATGATTTTGTCTTGCATAATTTTATCGTACGGAGTCCATTTGACACTATTATACATGACATTACATATTATATGATTAGCACTTTGCACTAGAAATCTTTAACTCATCTCATCTCATTAAATTAATTGTATGAGGAATATAAGTAGTTCAGTAGTTCATTATAAACATTATTTATTAAGATCGAACTTGAGAGATCTTCTTGTGAATTACTTTCCAGTCTGTCTGTCTGTCCGTCTGAATGTCTGTCTGTACGGGGACAAACTTTGTCCTACACTTCTACAACATACAACACAAACTGAAGCACGCTGAGTGGAACACCAATGCAATGGCCATCTAGCGACACATATGTTCGATCTTTTTTATGCCGTTTGTCAAAAAGGTTTATTTACATTCAGACAATTCAGAGATGTACACAGCTACAAATTATACAAAAGGGAGGAATTTAAACTATTTAAAGTCCTTGGATTGCTGCAATTACTGATCTTAATGCATTAATTCTTCCTTGTCCAAAAGCGTTGTTAGGATAAGTGCTATCAGATCCTCCGCAGTTGGTATTTGGTGGAATTAGAACGCCGACATTGTCCGCTCCATTCATAAGAATTCTTTTCACACCTTCATAATCATACCGTTTTGCAGACAAAACCAGAGCAGCGGTTCCAGCTGCGTGAGGACATGCCATGTTGGTTCCAGACATACTTGCGTAAGCAGAATCGCTGGTGTGGTAGGCGGAGTAAATATTGGAGCCCGGTGCAGAAATTTCTGGTTTGATTCTTCCGTCGATTGTTGGCCCCCTGCTGGAGAAGGAAGACAAAGAGTCATTGGACACCGTGGATCCAACAGCGATTACATTTCTGTCCCCCGGAGATTGATCACTAGAGCATCGGGAACCTGCATTCCCAATTGCAAAAATTGGGATGATGCCGGCTGCGATCCAAGCGTTGGTTATGGGATCAAAAAAATTGTTACCACGACCTCCCGCCCAACTGTTGGAAACAATGTCAGCAGCTTTGTTGCAGTCCCTGCCGGTGCCATCGGGTCTAGTAGGACACAACATGAATTGTCCACATTCTTGCATATGAGATGAACAACTGCCGATACATCCCCTGCAAGATATCCACTGTGCCCCTGGAGCAACTCCAATACCATTCGATCCACAGATAGTTCCCATTGTATGAGTGCCGTGGCCGTTGTTGTCAGAGGGAAGTTGAAGGTTGATTATTGGGTCTCTCAATCCCTAGTCAGAACGCCAGTTGTTTCGAAGATCTTGATGAGTGTGTCGTACACCGGTGTCAATTGTTCCAACGACAATTCCATTTCCCACAATTCCAGTTGCAGCCCATACCTGGTCAGCCTCGATTTTCTGCACACCCCATTGCAACGCCCGGGTGGAGTTGTGTACTTTAACCGCTTCAACGACATCTCCGACTACTTGGTCGTCCAGTTCGATTACGGTTTCTTCAACAACCTCATGTACATTGGACAAGGACGCCAACTGTTCGGCCAGTTTTTGGGTTGCGCCTTCAATGAAGATTTGGTTGGAAATCCAGAAACTTTTGTATATGACGGAATTATCGTCCAGGAATTCCCGAATTGATTTCTGGGATACGTCTGCAAAAGTTTCAAGAGCGTTAACGATGGCGTCGATTCGTTGACCGCGAGTCTCGTAGTTCTGCTGGGGAAGGTTTTCCAATACTTCGCTGGTTTTCTCGTTCATGTGCACAAATATGTTTGCTTTGGACTGTGTTTTGAATGTGGACAAAAGACTAGAGTCGATTTTCGATGAGGGAGCAGACAAAATTTGGTGCCCCATAGAAAAGAAAATGAAACTCAGGGCAAGCAACTTCATTTTGAAATGACTTTATTTTTTATTTGTTCTTTTTTATTAAATTTTAATAATTCTGCTTTCGTTCAAAGTTAATACTGTAAAGTTGAGAATATCTAAATTGCTTGCATGAAAATTTTCCACTTTTATACAAAAATTCGAGTAGATGTATCTACGTGCATTGTTATAAGACCATGCAGTGTGATAATCAGTGTAGTGTGATAAACTCTGAGAAATATCAGCCACTACGGACAGTTATGATTGATTGATTATCTGCAATATCTGAAGCCAAATTGATAGTTTATATTTAATTAGAAGTTACCTGTGCTCATTGTAGTATTAAAATTCACCTCTAGTATTTAATTTACTACATCTTTACGATATATTTATTCAAAATAAAATCTGCATAAGATTGGCGTGTACATAATTTTTTAATGTCAAACCTTATCAATTCGCAGGCCTGTACCCAGAGGGATTGCTGTGAGTGCTTCCTCCCAGAATATAATAACATGACCTTACACTAGATATTGTTTTGATTTGAAAAGAGTAACAGATAATGATGCAACAAGACTTTTAATATACATTAAAATCACACTCATTCATTAAACCAGAAGCTTCAATTCACAACAAAATGAAATGCTTTATCTTATTTTATTTTGCTGAGCATCCTCAGCTTTCAATCCTGGTTACGGGCCTAATCCATTGAGCAAGAATTTGATATTATTGATTCGTATGAATTAGAAAAAATGGTTTTATTACTGTTTATGCTGATAAGAACAGATACTACACTTTGATTTGGGACGGGGACTGACATCACTAACAAGTTTGGATTAAATTGCAATGATGTTTATAGCAACCAGTTGATGACACAAATAATAAACCCAGACTAACATCAAACAAGTGCACATCAACGAAAAAAAGCAGAAGCAGAGTAGAGAGAAAAATAGAAGTCAGACAGTCACAAAAATTAATTTTCACAAAATATAATGTATAGTCCAAGTGATAATTGCAGCTACACTATAGTAATAATCGCAGCAGTAAGCATCAAAGAAAAATCAGACGCTATGCAAACGCAGTAAATGGCAAACAATAAAAAAAATCAAGAAAATAACAAGAAACTGCAGAATCAGCAAGACGAAGAAGAGGTAATTCAACCGTCAGAAAGTACAAACGTGACACATAGGGTAACATTACACTGTTATATAGAGCAATGTCCTGGAACGGCCAGTCCGTCTCAAGGCATATAGGGTAGTATAATGTATACAATTTTAAATATAATAAAACAAACCTAAAGATTGGATGTAAGGCCAAACTTGTTGGGCAGCGGACAGAAAAACTGTCATATTTATTTATTTGTTTAATTATTTAACTGCATTTGGCCAGCGGCCCTTGCATCTTCGAATTTCCTTACACGATTAGTTGAATATAGTTTTACTAGACGGAATGTCATAAATAGATTCGCATAAAGCCCAAAGGCAAACTAGGAGCAATAATTTTACGTGCACTCTGATTTGCTGATCTGACTGTAGGTTGAACAAGAAGAGATTAAATCATATCATATCTCAACTTCATTCATATAGAAATATTTAAAACGTTGATTAAGCATAATTTATCAGAAGCTCGTTTATTTTGGCGTAATACACATAACGTAATTTTTGTTTGACGGAAAGTGGACTCATTCAGCTTCACTGCCATTAATATTGACTTATTTTACACGCGATGACTATTGACACGCATTTGTATATTGTGCATGCAGTGTATACAAAATAAAGGCTTGATTTTATAAGAAAGCGACTTCATGTAGTAGAAGGAGAGATATACTGCAATTTTTATGTTTGATATCGATTTAAGCCTTTCCACGTACTTACATGGGCTTTTATTAACATGAACTAAGTTACATTAGGGTCGTCGACATAGATTGTGATATCATGCAGCATACCATACTGTGCATTGTATAAATACTCACATGGTATTAAAGGTATATGTATGTTAGTTGTTGTATTATTTTCCATTCAGATTAATCTATCGAGCGGAACAGCTAGGTCGTCGTTTTCGTTTGCCTCAAAACTACACAGTCAATAAATTTCAAATTGATATTTAAAGCTCCTCCTCTTGAATTATGTATACATTTATATACCGAAAGCACAGAAAACACAATGAATTTGTGGTATGCATTTAACTCTTCCCCTTTAAAACTTGTGTCAATCTAGTTGAAGAGTTCCTAACCATAAGTGCATTGTTAAACTCCGAACATTCAGTATACCGTGAAATAATATCCTGGATCACTAGGACTGCTGAATCAACAGTCGTGTTACACATTTAATTGTGTCTGTCTACTGTAGGTATCTGATTACCTTTACAAAATAAATAAATCATTTGTCATTTCCATTTCTATTCAATTGGTTTGGTTTATCAAAGAATTTCTGCATGACTTGTTCAACGAGCATCTGTCTCTCATTTAATATGGTATGTCATGTTTTTATAAATGGCTGCAGATGAAAGGACAAAAATTATAATCACACTTGTGGCAAAAAATCAATTTAATGTTTAATTTCTCAACGAGACAATTTTTTGCTCACGAGAATAGTACGCCGTATAAACTTGAAGTGTGAGTAAGGTCACCACGACCTTATTAAAAGTCGATCAATCAAACTGGTTTATTAAACTTGTAACGCATTTCATCCTATTAATGTAAAAAACAGAATCATACGACACGACACAGTAAAACACAAACAGTACGATAATGTATTGATTAATAACAGCAGTTTGTTGCCGCCGCAGCAAGGCGCAAACAGTTCCATTAATATTTAATATGAAGGAAATTACCCACTTTACTACGCACATGGCGGTTCTCCAGAGATAATTCTTGTTATCAGAGAATTAAATGACATTTTTTGTAACAAGTTTTTATTCATTTTTATTCCCAGTTACACAATGACTGAATCGTGTGAACTGAATGTAAGTGTACTTAAAGTTGTGATGAATTTATCGCTATTGTTTTCGAACCATTCGACAAAGCAGTTAGTCGTAGTGGCATTTATCTCTTAAAACAGTGCATAAAATTTAGAGAATAATAACAATTACATTTTTGCACTGGGGAAAATGAATTCCAGTACAAAAGTCCTATTTGTAGCTACTCTTTTGACAGTAGCATTAACAGTGACAGTTTTAACAAAGGAAAAACCATGGAGCTTCTCTGAAACGAAGGTAAAAATAGTAAAATAATTTACATTTCTTTAATGATAATTATTGCATTTGAATTTGCAATGTGAAATAAATTTACAATTTGTAACCAAAAACAACATTTCAATTATAAAAGTCATGTAGCTATTTGCAAATTAAAGAAAACAATTATTGCGTTAACAATTTTATTATACAAGATATAACAACTTAAAATTCTAACATTTTGTTGGTTTCCACAGGTTCCTGTGCAAAATGACGGAAATAGAGTTGAAAATGAAAGTGTGCTCATTTCCCACTTTCTTCAAGCGAAAAACACCAAAAAAAATCCGTCTCACAAGTCAGATAATGCAATAAAGTTAGTAATTAACAATACCATGTTATTTTAATTTTTGAATTAATTTTAATTTTTGAATTAAATTAAATTTAACTTAATTGAATTGAATTGAATTGAATTGAATTTTTTTATGCTTTTGTATTGTTGGAAATGAATATTATTACTGTTCTATAATCTAAAAATCAGAAACAAAGCATCCAGACGAAGGCAAAATGATGTAGAGGTTTGTCCATTCCCTTTCGAAGGATTTGGTGTTCACATGGGATCTATCGGCCACTTCAACAGCTCAACGCTCTCGGTCATTGAACAAGTTACTGATAAGATGTACTATGATCTCAACTTGAGGTAATTACAAAATAAATATGTGATAATCCTTCTTGTTTGATAGTATTGCATATTGATAACTATATATACAGCTGTATACAGAAAATACAAACATAATAATACTACACACAGGGGAGTATCTATATACGTATACGGGTTCACCGGGTTTGAGCCCCTCCTTCCCAGATTCAGGAAAAAGGGGTTGTTAGACATAATTTGGGAAATTTGGCATTTTTTGAGCTTTTACCATCCTCCCCAGACGACTCCAACCCTCCCCATTACAAAATCCTAATTATGCCTCTGTCTAAACATTATATACAGTATTAGATAAGATAATATTAGGTATATATATAGTAAATTGCGTTTTAAAATTATGCCATACAACGATATACCTAATCAGAGTAATAGTAAAAAAGGTATAGGCGTGTCGATGTGTGGATTAATAGAATGTGATATTTTCAACTGGCTCAAGAGAACATTTCAAGTAATAATATCGAATTCTTCATCTTGTGTGTTAATTCTTATCAAACCTTCAATCAAATTATGACAAAGATAAATATAAACATAAAATGAGTTCAGGGACGCATCTACATAATATGGTCTCACAGGCTTAAACCTCACCGAATCCGGAATTAAGAGTTGCTTGACAATTTTCCGTTCATTTACCTCTGAACCCCCCAAGCCTCTCTACAGCTCCCCTTCGCCCTTGAATGCGTTAAATACAAAAATGATATAATAGTCAAACTTGTGTATAATTAATGTGTGTTTAACACTACTTATACTACAGCTTACAATTACAATTTTTATTTATCCCTGATTTAAAACAACAATATTGGTTCAATATGCTTCATTAATGAATTCATATAACTGTGTAATACAAATAGTCCTCCAAAATTAAAAGGATTTGAGGTTAAACTGTCTAGTCGAGATAAAACACCTATACATATTGTTGTATTTGTTTTTCATTTGCTGGACAAGTTTATTTTTTCATATCATATTGTCATATCGAATTTAATCTGAAACTCTAATATATTTATATATGAATTGTGTCTTTAGGTATTACAGAACGTCGTACGAGCCAACGTTTTCACCCGCCGACGGTGTTTATGACATATCGTGCCAAGATGCATTTAGTTGCACATGGAATACCGTTCATGACATCATGAACAAATATCCAGATGTCAAATACTTTGCTTCAATTTGGAGTCCACCTTACTATATGAAAAACAGATGGTTTCAATTGCTTCCAACTTACGAAGAAAAGTATTACTATTTTGTGAAGAACATCACGATGATGATAAAGGAGCGATTCAATCAGACAATTGAACTGGTTTCTCTTGTCAATGAACCAGAAAATGCATTTGCGCCTTGGGATCATTGTAACATGGACGCTGGTCAATTATGCGGCATGGTCAGAGACTTTAACGACAGTTTGATTTCCGGATGTCCTGAAAATTCCTATTTCACCACCACAAATATCTACATGTCGTACAACTTGGCTGGCATTAATTGCCGTCAGGTCTGTAAAACCGTTCTCACCCATGGCTACTTTTTAAATATTGATCCATTGTCTCCAAATTTTCTCACAGCCTACTACGACATGTATGAACACAAATCGCCTTATAAAGATGTCCCTGTGTGGCAAACTGAAGTTTCAAGCACCTACGTTAATTCGATTGGGACTCAAATGAAAGAAGCACTCGACTTTGCAATTCACATTGTGCGATTCGTGGGGACCACTTGTGTAACCCGATATTATTACTGGAGTGCCTTTACTGTCGGTTCCTCAGGTGAATCATTAATTTGGGGAAATAGGGGATCGGAGGAATTGACCTTCCCGACGAAGTACTTTGTCTACCGACATTTTACAACAGCAGCTCATGACAGTCCAAATCAAATAGCCGGAAGATGCGACGACACATTTTTCCCTGGCCCTTGTTTACAATTTGGAAACAAAACGGCAGTTTTTGTTAACGCTGTGGATACTGCAGCCGCAACCACTTTTGAGTGCGATGACTTGTGCTGCACCACAGAAACCGATGACCATTCTTGCGGTCATGGAAGTACCGTTCCTCCCATGTCCGTTTGTTCCTGCAAAAGCAAGAGCGAAACTACCACCGAAAATGGTGGCGAAAATACCACCGTCCAAGGTGGTGGGGCCATGAACATCAAAGAATCCAGAGTAGCGATAATTGTAGGTATTGTCATTACAATTGTTTCTTTGTATCACAAATATTAGACCGTTACAAAATTCAAACTGATTTACTAATTGGTGTTAATTTATTATTGTGGCGGCTGACGAATTAATTTTTAGAATGAGGTGAGCGAATATATTTTACTCTTTTCTGAGGCAAATAACCCATTTTGTTTTAAAAATAGCAAAAAAATATTATGCATTGGTGGCTGACTAATTTGCTTGTGTAGATAGATATCTAATTTATTTTTATTTGCTGTTTTCGATTTCGAATTGTAAATGATGCACGTTATTTTTATGCTAATAAATGTTGACTTTCATAATGCACGACTATAAAAATTTAATGCATGCGTATTCCCTGCACGAATGAATGGCTTGTTGCAATAATACATGGACTGTGTAGAAACTATCATGGTGTGGGTGTGTTTACTTATTTTTGGAAATTAACGACATTTTAGGTAGAGTGTGTATACTTAAAATTTTGTTATTGCATTTCAGACTATACCTACAGGAAATAAAAATCTGGAAAAAAAGAAAGAAGATGAAATTGTAAGGAGATGACGTAAATGAAAAATTTTACAATGCAAGATGTCACCAACCACATACAATTAACCAGCGCGGCTGGATCTCGGATAATTTTGTGAACTGCATATCTTGTACTGCGTACATACATAGAGTTACTGACATTGACTGAAAGATATTGTTAATTTCCATTATTGCTTTAGAAATAAGAGCATATCGTTTTAATAATTGCATGCTGCATAATATCTCTTCTCAGAATTCTAGACAGATACAATTGTCATGTCATTGCAGATACCGTAAGAACAGGCTTAAAGGGTACGTTGCTATGGTTACTTATTACTTTTAACATGCAAGGGTATGCCCCACTCATGTATTAAGTGCTGCACCCTTTAAGCTTTTTCTTACGGTATAATATGAACTTTTAGTGAACAATCTAAACTTTTCATACATTGTAACATGTGAGGTAGATTATTTTTCTGTATTTTGTTGATAAGTTTGTTATTAAAAGGAACTGTGTAACAGTAACATTAATGAGATTGGGACTTGCATGATTAATTTATCTGTGGTTGGTAGTTTGGTAGCACATCAATGCGATATGCATTATGCAATGTAATGCCATGCAGTATGCAAGCACAAACAAACCTCATGAAGATAGTAGTGCCCTTGCAACGGAACATGTGTTGTATAAGCTCCCACTACGCTAATGAAGATTTAAATTCTGCGACAACTCTTCGCACAAATTTAAACAAACAGCATTTATTATCTCACACATCAAATCATTCACAAACCTTCCCAAATTCCGGTACAACATATAAAATGTAATATTTCATTTTCTAAGATATTTAGTAATTTCCAATTAATTTGGGGTCAACTTGGTACAATTTCTTATGCATGATAACACAAATTTATTTACATAATGCACGTACAAATGTTCGTAATCTGAAAAAGTTCAGGCAATCGGTGATGGAAGCTGGGAACAACAAATCAACATTAGTCATTCAACTATGAACTAGGGATTTGATTATCATTCACAGAAGTAAGTTTTAAAATCGACAAAATAAAACACAATCCACAATCTTCACATCTTGATTGACAATATGACATTTAATGTATTTGACCATGTATTAAAATTTAATTTTAACTTTTTGCAGATCCAACAGGTCCACCAAAATTGCAAATGGTGAAAAAGTGCAATATTAAACAATTCTTCAACAACAACAACTCCTTCGTCGGACAAACTGTAAGTAAGCACATTAAAATAAATGAAAGTCGAAGTATTTGCTATTCATAATTATTATTCCTTATTTTGTTGCATAATGATGTTTTGTTTGCATGAATGACATTTATTGACGAAACAAAACGCTTCTTTATATATTTTGTTATTTGTTTATTTATTTATTGTTTATTATTAGAATTGCAATGGAATCAGAGAAACTGACTGACAAAAAATGTTTAATTTGCGGCTTAAAAGTAAAAAAAGGGAACAGCCAAAATGTGAATTCGGACGGCAGTGACAGGAAGGGTCAAAATAATGCAGAAATATTTCGTTCTTGGAAAAATGAGTGCTCAGAAACGATTTGCAACATTTTATTCGGGTTCAGCAAGCATCCATTCGTGAATTATTTTCAAACAGCTGAATATTGTGCTGATTGTTTGCAAAGATTGCGAGATCTAAACTTCATCTCCAAACAAATGCAAAGTCTCAAAAGTAAGCAAATCAAATTGGCGGAAGAAATTTGGCAACTTTTAAGCAGAAACTATGATAGCATCGTGGAAAAATCCGAGAATGATATTCTCAATAACCAAATAGTTAATCAGCTCGAGACGTACGATGAAAATGTTATGCTGGAAATGATTTATGCAGGTATAATAAACCTCTTTTGTTTTCCTTTTATATTTCTGTTTCTAAATCCTAATTCTACTAAATAAGACAGTTTATTAATATTAAGTATTAAATAACATTTACCTGACGACGTCTAATCATTACTGTATGTATCCAATATCACAGTGGTCCCAATGAGTGTATGAATTTTAACTCAATTTTAAGAAAATTGACGATGTATTATTGGAAGTAGTGATTAGATTTGTTAACACAATGAGTTCCCGTTAATGTACCGCAAAAATTAATATTTTATTCTTAATGAAATGTTTTTATTGTCTTTTAGTTACTTCAAAACCGTATTTGATGAATTCCAACTATAAAGCTGATGAAGAAACTGCTAAAAAAGTAGAATCAAAAGAAATAGTAGGAAAATGCCTGCAGCCAAAAGATTTACTTTTACAAAAAAGTTATACACATATACGTATATTATTTCTGTTCATTTTAATATAAAGAGTATCATAGTAACCTGAAATGTTTTTTATATAGCAATCCTAAATGTTAGTTTTTGTACTTCGTATAATAATGCACGTTTTAATTTTTATAGATAACAATATCAATAAGACTGAAATTCAACATGGGAGATATAGTCATGAAGTATTAAAAGAAGCCGAAAATCTACCAGATACTATTAAGGACTCAATCACAACTCTAAACAACAAAAAAGAAAATGGCGATAGAGTCTACTCCGATGATGATGTTGGTGAAAATGAAGAGTCGCAACATCACTCCGGTTTTTTAGCATCTAATTTCGAGGAGGATGTTTCAAACCCAGAAGAAATTCATCAAGACAGTCACCATTGTGTTCCTGAAAACCCGGCCAATTACTCCTGCCATATTTGTAAATAAGAATTTAACAATCTTATCGGTTTGCACCAACATAAGAAGCAAACTCCCAGCTCAATTGTGAGTCGTGTGGGAAAGGCTTTATTTCCAATGCGGGTTTAACAAATCATTTCTTTTTACAGATGACAATACCAAGAAGACTGAAACATATTATTATGAAATAGAAGAAACAGAAAATCCAGAGTATACTAACAACCCAGTCATGACTTCAAATAACGAAACAGAAAATCCAGAGAATACTAACAACCCCGTCATGACTTTAAATAACGAAACAGAAAATCCAGGGACTACTAACAACCCAGTCATGACTTCAAATAACGAAACAGAAAATTCAGAGACTACTAACAACCCAGTCATGACTTTAAATAACGAGAAAGAAAATAACGATTGGCTCTACTCAATGTATGATGACGTTGATGAGAATGAAGAGCCACAACATCACTCGGATCGTTTAACAGCAAACTATGATTATGTTTCAAAAGCAGAAGAAATTCATCAAGAGAATCACCATTGTGTTCCTAAGAACCCGGCCACTTACTTATGCGGTGTTTGTGAACAAGAATTTAACAACCTTATTGGTTTGCACCAACATAAAAAGCAAAATCATCCCACCGAGTACAACTGTAAATCGTGTGGGAGAGGTTTTATTTCCACGAAGAGTTTAAGAAATCATTTGTGTCCGATTCAAGGTGATTCATCTTTGCTCCAAAAGTGCTTATTTTGTGACGAAGTTTTCAAAGATAAAAGTCTTTTGGATATTCACTTGGCATGCCATAGGAATGACACCAGATTCTCATGTTCGATTTGTGGTAAAGGTTTCAAACGCAATCGGAGCTACAAACAACATAAATTACTCCACGAAAACAACTGTTTGAATTGCCGTTTGTGCGAAAAACGTTTTGTGACGATCAGCTTTTTGAGAAGAGATTTGCAAACTGTTCATAGTAGCAGTCCTAACAAGATTGATCAGAAAAAATCAAGTACAAAAATACTCAATTGTGAAATTTGCGGTATGCATTACGAAACAGAAGAATTCTTAAATGAGCATTATTCAGTAGCTCATTTTGGCGAAAATCTATATTCTTGTGCATTTTGTCCCGACATTTTAAACGGGTCAGTTTTGTTGAAGAAACATATGGAATTGAGTCATCCATGCCACGAGAAACAAATTATTATTCTGATGTGTGATGTTTGTGGCAAATCTGGTTTTACCCATACCACACTAAAAAACCACATGAAGTTACATGGTGACCATGATGTGCAGCCAAAATGCTCCACTTGTGGAATAGTTGTGTCAACAAAACTTTCTCTTCTACGTCACTTAGATACTCACAGCACAGAATTGAAGTCTTTCAAGCGGCATGTTTATTTAGCACAACACGAAAAACAACATGGAAGAATTGGGAATAAACAAACAAGAAGCGGAAAAAGAAATTGCAAGAAAGAAAAGGAAAATAGAAAAAGATGCAAGTTGTCTTGATCTGGAATATTGTTAAAATATGACAAAAATCGGGTTATAATATTCCTAAAGCAGCTTTTTTAAACAAATATTTTATGTTTAATACACAATATTTTTGCATTCATGTAGAATTCCTTCCAACTTAATTGTTTCAACAACTGATGTAGGATAATAATAATGTGTTTGGAAATAAATGTTGTTAATGTTACTTTGATAAATGCGACCACAATATTTAACGTTTTATTTTTGCGCAACTGTATACTTTACGAATTTAGAAGTTGTTAATTAAGTATATAGGTATGACAATTTAATATATAATAGTTTTCTACATCCTTCACCCATTGTTAGTTAGAAAAGTTAGGTATAATACTAATAGTCCCTCTGACTATATAAACCCATGTCGCAGTCAATTAAATCTCATTTCGACAAAATATGTTGACATATAAAAAGAACACGCATTGCATTGGTTGAAAAATTTATATAGTTTTTAATTAGTTCACTTCAGTTGGAACGGTCGGATAAATTATATATTAGTAGCTTGTGTCCTATAATAGGACTCCTATTTGTGCTGATTTTTACGACGGGTATATCCTACACGACGCCTACATACCTAACCTATAGTATACTGACAGATTATTATTTACATTTTCAGAGCTGTACTTGTACTACTTCCAAATAAGTCAAGGATCGTATTGTGCATTGCGAATCGATTGAAATTATTTAAGAGATAATATATTGCTTATAACTTCGTTTCCCTGGCATTCCCATAACAAACACCGCTTTCCGGGCAACGGAAGAACACAGTAAATTCTGCGATTCGTCGCAAAAATTTAAACACGGGCAAAAATACTACCCGCATTCATTCTCACAGACTTCACTTGAAATATTGCAATTTTCGGTTTTGATATTTTACAGCTTTTAAAATGAAATTGTCGTCTAATTGTTTTACTTCCACGATGTGCTAAAATATTTTAATATGATTAACCGCATACTTTCTCGAGTGATCTCTATCTTCGATGTGGTAAAAACTCGTGCCAATTTTCAGCACATCTATACTCACGCTATGTTTATACATTATAGATCTGTATTCAACAATCATCCACAGTGGCAGTGCCGTGGATCATCATTATTCATGATCCACCGCACTTTCCATTCAAAAATAAAATAAACCTTATTTAATAATTTGAGACTAAAACTATTTTTTTTCATAATAGATCAGTTTCAAGTTATAATATTGAATAATGTGAAACTTGTCAAATTAAAAATGCAATTAAAGCTCGAATTTATGCTTTAAAGAGTGGATTTCTATTTTTGCAGATATTAACATCGATTTCATATGTGATAATCTTCTACTGCGGTTATTCAATTATCTTGGAAACATCTTCAGTTTCAAGATCAAGAACAGGATTGGAAATTCGTACGTACAAAATTGAAAATACAATTCAATTTTCTCTTCATATTTCAGTTTTTTAAATCGGAAACGAGTTATACTTCATAAATGTTCAAAAAATCATTTGTTAAGTACTTAATTAGATTATAAGAATATTATGGCTCATAATTCATGATAATCCGTTTTTTCTACCAGTCCTTATAGTTGGAAAGTGGGCTCTGTGTGTTGCAGCTCTGGTATTTTTGTTCTACTGCTTGGTTGCGAACAAAAGATTGTTTCAGGCAACGAAAGCGGTGTGTAACTAAAAACAATTTTGACCATTACCTTAGAATTTAATTCATCTTTTATAATTGTCTCCTTGTATTCTCGATTTTCATGTTTATACATAATTTCATTTCTTTCAACTATAGAGAGTACATCCGAAATTTGCAATTGAACTTTGCAAACTGTGGTGGATCTTGTCATGGATTTCAACAGTGATTGCAAAATCACTGATAGTCGTTCATTTGTACTTAATGGTACAATGTCACCGTCAAACAAAACCCTACGGCGGAAATGAGGAATGGAAAGAATATAAATGGAAATGTGTTGCGGATTTCACGTTTCTCGTGATTCGGTGGCTGGAAATTTACTGTGTCCATAGATTCAAGTTTGAAATGAAATCCGTCCTCGAGGAAACGATGACTGAGACGATGACCCAGATATCTGGAACACCGAATGAAGGAAGTGAGAGTGGAATATTGAGACCAGGGTTTGATGATCCATACGAACCAATCATTGACACACGTCCCCTGGCATTGTTGTGTGTTTGTTGCAGCACAACGGGACCTTCGCCATGTGCGTGAGACGCATACCACGTACCTGACCAGTATTAATTTAGTGCAACGAAATAATTGGTTAATGATACTCATTTTCAAGGACGTACCGAGAGAGGGGCACTGGGGGCACGTGTCCCAATTCCGGGGTGCCTAAAAAAATGCCTAAAATATAGCACACCATCGCCAAAATTTTCGCGGTGTATTTTTGGCTTATTTAACCTAAATTTGCTATAATTTTTCGCGCTAGGCGCGAATATGAGACTCTTTTGCACTAAATTTATGGTGTGCCCCCACCAAATAGAAATCCTGGGTTCGCCCTTGCTCATTTTCAGTATTAAATATTTTCCTGAATGATCCTAATTAATTTAGTAGCGTGCAGCACAATTAAATATTTAAAAATTAACTGTATAAATTATTATATGAGTTCTGATTGAATACATCTAGTCATTTTAATGTAATTGTATGTGTATTTAATATGAATTAGCAGATTATGATGTTACAATTAAAATCTTCAGGAAACATGGTACTATAGATATCCCATGTAAATGATGAATATTCTTCAAATGCGTGGATAATTATTGGAATTAATTATATTTTCACTATATATATTTTACGACACAATTACACGTGTGTACTTTTAGTAAGAATATACCTATTTATTGTGCAATTGTAATTAGGTGGTTAATATTTGTATTTAATAAATATCCTGTAAATTAAAGTGTAATTCAAACAGTAATGTTTAACAATAACGTTAGTTGCAATTATTTTTATTTAATCGAATTATCTCATTTCTACATCAATTCATAAAGCATTAAAAAGAAGAAAAAAGTCAGTTGAGATGAATATTTCATAGAATTTCATTTCTTTAATTAACTAACATTTTAACTTCACTCCATAATTATTTACTTTACGTGCAGTGGTAAAGTATATATTATGGTAACCACCATTCACTCCACCGGTGTGTCTCGCAACAGAAGAAGCGATCAATATTTTCTTGTCCTTCATATATTCCTCTTGTATAATACATTTGGTATAGTATTGCACAATGTTATATAGGTAAGTGCAGTACTTCGGTTGCGAATTCAGTTTGCTGCACTCACAAGCCCAACATCAGAGAAAGTAAGGCATTTTTTATTACAGTGCCCCACAAAAAATGTATATATTTTTGCATGCACCTACTCCTATTGCCAAATACAGCTTATTTCGCAGTCAGTGGAATGTAATGTGCAAATCTCGGAGAAATGTGCAAAATGAAAAGAGAAAATATTAAAGCTTGTTGATTGCGTGTGAATAACACCCAAGTCGAATAAGCATTGAAATTTTCCATTTCGTAGATTTTCTGGATTCTAGATAGACATGTAAAGTAAATAGTTTATTTTATAGGTAGCATAGATTAACTATACCTTTCCTACAGCTAAATTGGCATAGTTCTTTAACAATATAGTTAATTGATGTATTTCAATTAGTGGTAACAATTATTTATTGATTTTGTAATGACATGTTTAAATTTATGTTTCTAAAATATGTTGTTTCGTGTGGAACAAAATATTACCATTCAAAACTTTTCTTCCAATCCAGCATTAATTTATCATTAATTAATTACCTATCTTGTCAATTTTTGCTACGCTTTTCCACACCAGTTGATTGTCAAAGCATAATTTTTCTAAATGTCATGATCACAATGTTATAAAATTACTGACGTTAGGTGTAGCATAATAGTAATAATATAACAGTGGGAAAGTTTTATTATAAGTACAGATATATAACGCTTAAATAATGCAATGAGTCCTTCTTTTTCTTTTTAGTTTATAACATTTTATGTCGTACATGACTGAGATGTCCGTAACAACTAAAAGTTGCAAATCGATTGTAAAAGACAGAAAAGGTCGGCATATTATTTTACAGACAGACGGACCGGGTGAAATTATACAAACGTCGACATTCGTTGTTTAATAATAATAAAATTCAATAAGTTTGTGGTCTAGGTCTAGTACAATTCTTGGCTCGCATATATTTCCCCATTTAAATAATTAAAGAAATAACGCTCAATTCGTTGCCATTGAAAACACAACGACGGTATAGATTTATGCTTTATAGTAGCTAGTAGCAGACAATTTGAGAATTTGACATAAACAAGCTTAACTAAGGAGCACTTTAAATAAGTGAAGTAGCTTACGTTACTTAATAAATTGAAGAATTCTGTCGCAATGGTAATACATACATGACATGGTTATACACGTGCCACTGTATTCTCCTGCATGTACTCTTCACATTTCATTTGACATATTCACAAATCCAAAAGCTTTTGTATATCACTGATGATAAACTCTCAGGCTTTGATACAACAAATTGCAAGACCTGCAAATTTTTATATTAGAAATTATATTACTTATATAATATTATAAATCGGTATGACTTCAATATTTACCACAGGAATATTTGACAAATATTTCAATACTTTGGCGGAAAGAATGTGGCTGAGTTTCATATCATGGAACTCTGCGGAAAAAAAGTTTAAAATTTCTAGCAATCCATTACGCCACATTTTATTCTACATTGTTCTCACTGGAATTTCTTGCGTAAATTTGTATACTGTCGGTTCTCTGCTAATACAAATATTTTATCCTTTTCTCAGCAAAGAACGCGTTATTGTTTATATCGGAGGGGGCATTCTATTGTCAGTGGCAAAATTTATGTATGTGGTAATTTATGCACATAGATCCGACTACGCTCATGCTTTAAACCGTATTGTTTCGGAAGATAGGCTACTTGCTGGTAATAACATAATAAATTCTCTAATAAAAAGTGATCAACATTTTCCAACATATGTTTCCTTTTAATTCATTGTTTGGCTTTATTTCAGATGCGCACATTGACAAGCGAGAAATAATTTCAATTAAACAACAATTGCGAATTCTGGAAAATGTAGCTATTGTCTTCACGGCATTGGCCTTATTGTCTGCAATACCCGCTGGATTTATAGTCGTCACCTTTCCTTTAATGCCGACGGTCTATCTCTTGGAAACAACATTTTCTTTTATGGATAGCCTGCTTCTTCGTGTAACCCTTATTCCTTTAATAATATGTGTTGCATTGCATATAATGTTCCACGTATGTTTCATGATAATCACTTGTCTTGGCTATGCGTCTTTTCTTAATTTCTGGTTGAAAATTATGACACACAAGTATAAACGGAAAAAACTATTTGCGCTAAGTAAAGAAAAGCTACTCAAAAAGCCGATGATGGTTATTCGTATCTATCACATTCTCAAAATCATCAATTTACAAATTGACAATTTGTTGATTCGCAAACTTGGTCCTTTTATGATATTTATGGCTGGAATGATCACAATAATTTATACATTCGCTTTCATAAAAATGAGAAACATCGTCCCAATGCCTGGATTTCTTTTTATTCCCGTTATGGATTTGATCTCCGTTATGGCAGAGGCCACGGTAATTCCTACTTTTGCTCTGGTGAACACAAAATCAGAAAAATTCATTCAATCTTGGAAGG
>JABASD010002828.1:0-23696 GCA_019776165.1 Pogonognathellus flavescens
TAAGATAAGTTCCCGGTATTACCCGCATTCAATTCATTGTTATTCGGTGTCATCATACCTTAGACCGCATACTTATACACCCGAATAATACATGGTGGCTGGTGTGTACAACTATACCAAAAGTTTTGAAAAACATTGACAAAATCCGGTATTTTCGTCAAAAATTGTAAACTCGCCACGTGGAACTTAACGTTATAAAAACCCGAAAATGACTCCACCGATTACTACTACTAGTGCACCGACAGTTACGCAAACCATTGTACAGTGTCCTGAACAATTTGACTTTACTATCCCTGGGGATTGGCCAAAGTGGATTCGTCGATTTGATCGCTATAGAAGTGCTTCTGGTTTAGCTGTGAAAACAGAAGAAGAACAGGTCAATACCTTAGTGTACCTTATGGGTGACAAGGCCGACGATATTTTCATGACACTGCCTCTTTCTGATCCAGACAAGAAACTGTATGCAAAAGTAACTGACGCGTTTGAAAAACATTTTATTGTTCGTCGTAATGTGATCTACGAGCGAGCAAAATTTAATAATCGTGTCCAGATGGAATCTGAACCGGTGGAACATTTCATCACAGCATTATACGGGTTGGCTGAACATTGCAACTACGCAGCTCTGAAAGAAGAGATGATTCGTGACAGAATTGTGGTTGGTGTTCGTGACAGGAAATTGTCCGAGAAATTGCAACATCGACAACAGTTTAACTCTTACCAAAGCAACGGAGATGGTACGACAAAATGAAGATGTCAAACGACAGTCGAAGGATCTCCACGGGGAAAAATCCAGCGACACAGTGGACAGATTGCAGTCCCAGTCCAGGAAGAATACTCCGAAAACAGGAAAACAATTCAAGAAATCTGACAGAAATGACAACTCTGACGGATGGAAGTGTCCATGGTGCGGTGGAAGAAAACAACACCAGCGAAACAACTGTCCAGCTAAAGACGTCGAGTGTCATAAGTGCAGTAAGCAAGGACATTTTGCCAAACAGTGTAAATCTGGCAAATCAAATAAATCCAACGGAAGTAATGTGAGTTTCCTAGGTGCTATTACGCGCAATGGCGAGGGCAAGGACCGAATGTCAGAGGTCCAAAGTTGGGGCCAAGTCATTTGCGCAACAACTCACAGTGAAAGACAACAGAGATGGACAGCGGATGTGAAAGTTGATGGTGAAACAATCAACTTTAAACTTGATCCAGGAGCTGATGTGACGGCAATACCTGCCAAAGCTATGAAGCAGCTGCCAAAGAAAAAGATCAAGAAGTCTTCAAGGCAATTAAACGGGCCGGATGGCGGAAACTTAAAAACAATTGGACAGTTCGAAGCTCAACTACAAAGTGGCAAACATAAAATTAGTGAGACTGTTTATGTTGTAGATAAACTTACAAAACCACTTTTAGGATTACGTGCTTGCGAAGATTTGCAGCTGGCTAAACGTGTAGACAGTGTCAGTGCAAGTTCAACTGTGAATCCAGAAAAAGAGTTCCCGAAATTATTTCAAGGACTTGGAAAAGTGGAAGTGAACCACAAAATCACCTTGAAACCGGATTGTATTCCATACGCCGTTACTACGCCACGTCGTGTCCCAATTCCATTAATGAAAGACTTAAAGAAAGAATTGGACAACATGGTGCTTATGGGAGTTATTGAGCCAGTAGATCAGCCTACAGAATGGTGTGCTCCAATGGTTATTGCCAAGAAGGAAGGACGTAAAATCAGAATTTGTGTTGATGTGACTCAATTAAACAAAAGCATTCTACGTGAATTACATCCGATGTCAACTAATGAACATTCACTGCTACAGTTGACAGGATTTCGCTACAAAACAAAATTAGACCAGAACAATGGATTCTGGCAGTTTACATTGTGTGAAGAATCGCAACTTCTCACTACATTCATCACACCGTTTGGGAGGTATTGCTTCAAAAGAATTCCCTACGGTATCTCCTCAGCCCCAGAAGTATTCCAGAAGAAAATGAGTTTCTTACTACGCGGAATTGATGGTGTTATTTGCAACATGGATGACGTGCTCATCGGGGGAGAGAATATTGCAGAACACGATGAAAGACTTCGTAAGGTTCTACAGCGACTGCAAGAAGCAGGTGTAACTTTGAATAAACAAAAGTGTGAATTTTGTGTGACAAAAGTAAAGTTTCTAGGTCACATAATCGATGAGAATGGAATTCATCCAGATCCGCAGAAGGTGGCGGCAATCCGAGATATGCCCGCTCCAACAGATGTGTCCGGTGTTAGAAGATTTCTTGGACTAGCAAATTATTTAGGAAAGTTTGTTAAACACATGACTGATGTTACTAAACCACTAAATGAACTATTGGTTGCAGAAAATCAATTTTTGTGGGGACAGCCCCAACAGTCGTCATTTGACAAGATAAAAGAAATTCTAACAAGTGCTCCAGTTTTAGTTGTTTATGATGTGAATAAGGAAACCTTGATATCCGCCGATGCTTCGCCATACGGATTGGGTGCTGCTGCTTATCAAAAGCAGGAAGATGGCAATTTCAAACCAGTTACTTATGCATCAAGATCTTTAACTACAGCTGAAAAACGATATGCTCATATCGAGAAAGAAGCTCTCGCTTTCACATGGGCTTGTGAAAGATTTCACGATTTACTCACTGGACTAGATTTCAAAATTGAAACAGATCAAAAACCTCTAGTGCCAATGTTTACGAGTAAAGATTTAGATTCACTGACTCCTCGTCTACAACGTTTCCGGCTGAGAATGCTACGCTACTCGTACATTATTTATCACACGCCAGGAAAAGAAATGACAGTTGCTGATGCATTGTCAAGACAGCCTTTGCCAACTGAGGGTGAAGGGGAACTGGAGGAGGAGGTTGCTGCCTACGTGGGAATCGTCATAGCAAGTATACCCGCAACGGATGGAAAACTGCAAGAAATTTTCCAGTCGCAACAAAGTGATTCAGTGCTACAGAAAATAGCAAAATATACGACAAGTGGATGGCCAGTGAAACAGAAACTGAATCCTGAATGTAAAGACTATTGGAGTGTCAAAGATGAGATTTCTCTCCAAGATGGACTGCTCATGAGAGGCAGCCGTATAATTATCCCCAGAGTGATGCAAAGTGAAATGCTAGGGAAAATTCATAGTGGTCATTTAGGAATTACTAAGTGCCGAGCCAGGGCTCGCGAAAGTATTTGGTGGCCAGGTCTATCTGCTCAAATAGCAGAAACAGTGCAAAAATGTTTGGAGTGCGCGAAAGAATCGACAGGACGTCATCAGCCGCTCATCCCATCCGAATTTCCAGAACGTCCATGGCAGAAAGTAGCTATGGATTTATTCCATTTGAATGGAAGTCATTGGTTACTTGTTACAGACTATTTTTCGAGATATCCTGAAATTTGCAAGCTAACTAATATAACTGCAGATACTATTGTTACTCAGTGCAAATCTATTTTCTCAAGGCACGGTGTGCCTGAAACAGTCATGAGTGATAATGGAACCCAGTTTATGAAAGTGGTAGGATCAAAATTTGCTACATTTGCGAAAGAGTATGGATTTCATCATATTACATCCAGTCCTCATTATCCTCAAAGTAATGGATTCGTCGAGGCCGGTGTTAAAATAGTGAAACAGTGTCTCAAGAAATGCAGTGATCCTTATCAAGCTCTTCTTGATTACCGATCTACACCACTATCCAATGGATATAGCCCAGCAGAACTCTTGATGGGTCGTCGTCTTCGTACAAAACTTCCGATTTCTCCATGTCAGCTGAAGCCGAAGCCTGTAGATGAGAAAATCTTAAAGGGGAGAGAAGAGACAAGGCGTGCAAGCCAAAAGAAAAATTATGATACACGTCACGGAGTGACTAATCAAAAAGATCCCGATCAAGGAGAAGTTGTGTGGGTGAAGGACATGAGAACTTGGGGAACCGTGGCAGCAAAGGCGCCCGAGCCACGTTCCTTCGTCGTCAAGACTCCACGTGGAGAAGTCCGACGCAACAGATTCAGCCTGACGAGAACTCATCGTACTGAAGCTGAATTGATGCCGCCAAGTTCAGAGCCTACTCCTGATTCTGTTCCAGTCTCAGAATCAATTCCAGAGTCCGTTCCAGAGGAAACTGCCGCAGCAGCCGGAGGAAGCCAGAGTCCTCCAACAGAAGCAGAAGAACCTGTTCCAGCTAGGAGATCTGGGAGAACCGTGAAACCACCAGAACGATACGGTGCTTCCAGGACTTAAAGCTAAAAGGGAGATGTGCTGATAGGTTTCACATGATACTAAATTATGCCTCATGATATGTATGTATGTTCCTATCAGTATCCTTGTTGAGCGCGATGGCTCAAGTAGTTGAATGTGTGCTAATAAAGCAGCAAGAGTTACTAAGATAAGTTCCCGGTATTACCCGCATTCAATTCATTGTTATTCGGTGTCATCATACCTTAGACCGCATACTTATACACCCGAATAATACAAGTCTCTAACAGATGAGAGAAATTGAGAATTTCCCAGTTCTTCTGACTGTCAGGCAGGCAGGTATGTCGATGTAAGGTTTAATATTGTCTTTTGTAACCTAAAAAAGCAGTTTCAGTCTGTAGTCGAGTTTCAGTCTCAACTGTCTCAAGTCTCAACGTTACACCGCTTTTCTGTCATGTAAGCTCAAGCTTCAAGCTGGCTTGTACATAATAGTGTGCTTGTAGTCTTGTAGTAGTGGTTATAAAATGAAATGTCTCCACTTGAGACTGATAGTAATTTTCTAGTTCGATAACATTTTGCGGCTACTTATACTTATACATGTTCGCATTCAGAGAGAAGAAGAGTATTATTATAACAGCTTTAAACTGTATATAGTTCAATATACTTTGTAAATATTCACGTATAATGGTGCTCCAATAAATATCCCGTTTTTGAGTCGATAAATGTATTATAAATATTTATTATTAAATATTTGCGCTTATCATTATTTTTATGTGATTCATTATGACCTGTAATGAAAATGAATTATGTAAAAAGAACTCATTTTGTATAATTTACAAATAGAGTACTGAATGAATCATTAAATATTTATGTATTAGAAGTAGAAATTGTATGCAATTGACAAGAATAGTCAGAACATAAATTTTTGTAGAAAAACCAATTGTAATTTTTATTTTCGATACGAATTATTCAACAACATTTACAAACAGTGTAACAAATAATTGTCTCTAAATAACAAATAATTACATTACAGCCAATCATTTCGATTTGTGCGAGCAATTTTGGAAATTTGTAGAAGACTGAGGTTGACAAGTTTGCTTAATAATTAGGTGGTGTAAATCTATTTCTTGTAGTAAAGTCCACCGTATCCGGCGTATCCAGCGGTTGGGACATTGTATTGGTAGGAGTTGTAGGAGGTGGCAAGTGGGGAAGCAGCATAGCCAAGACCAGGAGTATCCATATCCACCGTAATATTGGGCAGAGGCAACGGCGATGACGGCGGCGAGGAGGAGGACGGCGAACTGAAACAAAAATTACATTTTATAAAATCTCATTTCAATTTTCGAAAATGTTTTTGACTTTATTTAATTAAATGTTTAAAATGTAAATAATAATTTCATTGAAATCTTACAAGCTTAGACATGATGATTGAGTTTGGGTTTGAGGTTTGCTGTAGAAGCTGAATTGTTTTGTTTGATTGTTTGAAGATTGACTGATGCTCCTGGAGAATCTTGCGTGGCTATTTATACTGAAATTACACCAAGAAGAAGTAGGTACCTCTATGATGTAACAAAGGATTGATACAGTTACATGATCATCATCAAACAACATGAATCATCGCTACTACCAGTTTACGTAATGACCACGCCTGATATTCATCCTAGGTACTATTTTTAAATAAAAAACTGAACTACTGGAAAAATATTTTGTGTGGTAATAATAAATGTAATTGCAGACTTCCTTGTTTTGCTTACATTTCTTTGTCTATCTAGCAACAAATCTTTCTTTTTTTCTTTCTAATTTATTTCTATTGGGTCTATTGGCTTTAAATACACAATAAGTGTTACTAGACTACAAATCAGCATGCATGCATCAGATTTCAGATATTATATTAGTAACAAAATGTTTATACAGGTTAATAAAATTCTTTAAGTGTATAGCCATATAACTTTAATAGAAGTAACTTATATTTATAAGGATTTACAAAGAAAAGTAAGTGATAGGTGTGCACATAAATTATTACCTATTCATTGATTATAGTGCAGGTACTAAAAACTTTTAGTTATTCACTCATCGATCTCGTATTGCAGTGCTGTTACGCTGTACGTATAAAAATTTTATTCTATCATGTATCGTCGTGTTGCCTTTCAAGTTTCACGTTTTCTGCATCTACGTAAAAAACTGTCCAGGCTATATCAAATTGCATTCATAACAATAACAAGTGGGATTGTAATAATATTATGGATGTGGTTGAAAGGCAATGATTTATGTCTAGCTGGCTAGTCAGGCTAGAACTTAAACATCAGCGTAAATATATTAATATAAAAAAAGTAGTCTATCTTTTAAAAAACCTGGAGATGTGTTGTAATTTGTAGCATTATCTTAGTACGTATACTTATACTCAAGATTAACGGATGAGACAAGAACTTATGGAATTAATTTATGCGTAAAATGATGATGGTTTTAATTGCAGTGTGAGTTTATGATTAGCAATAATACAGATAAAACATTTTTGTTAGTTTCGATGCGAATATTTATAAAAGTAAGAATAATGCATAATATTATCATCTAGTTCTTTTGAAGTTACTTTGTCATAGATATGATTGTGTAAAATGTACGTTTACGGACAAGATGTTACTAATTGTAATTAGAGTGTGTGTTCATGCATCCTCTTAATGGAAGGATTGTGATAGGTGGAAAGAAGTACGTGCGTATTTTTAGGTACCTGAATCACTCTATATTTAATCTTTGTAGCGGTTCAGAGTAGTTGAGTAGTTGGTGCCCTTGACTGTGCCCATTTTTATTTGCACATGAATGAATTTGAAGTGTAGGTTAGTATTACAAGAATGCAGAGCCAGTTGTTACAATAATAAACAAAACAAACTAACCCACACATAAACATTCTCATCACGATTTCCTAGTAAACTGGATCTGGATATAATATGGATAATTCCAAATAATAGATGCAGGCTAGGCCTGTGTTTTGTGTGTTGAATAAGAAATCTAGAAAGCACAGAAGCACAGGTATTTACAGCCATGTTTCATGATAATAATTATTATTAAACCAAATGCTAATAAATTCTTCATTGCTATGCATTTTGCCTTGCCCTGTAAAAAATGTTTAATTCTACTAATTTATATTAAGATCCCGATTTTTTATTTTATGTTCACAATTTTTGATGTTTTTCACAATCTTTACTATTTTGATTTTCATGCACCAAAAGAAGAGCTTTGTAATTGCAATATCAGATCATTGTGATTGTATTATTATAATCATGCATTAAATAGAGTAAGAGATGCCTAATTCCTGGATTGACAAATTGTGCAAAGGCCTTTATTGTTGAAAGTTTCTTGTATTTATTTCACATGTCAAATCATTACTTAGGAAACTATACAAATATACAATGCTTCATGTTCATGTGTCGATTTATTATAATAATTTATACGCTCATGATTTAAAAATAGAATGCAGTACAATACAACATCAGAAAATGATGACAAATTTCTGAGAAAGCATAAACAACTTCTGTCAATATCTATAATAAACATTTTATATAATGTGAAGTTGCTTATGAATTATTGAGGCATAAAGACGACGAAGAATGAAAGCATTTTATGGGCTACATTAAGTATTCAATAACTATGTTAATGTAATTTCTATGTCTAAAGGATTTTCTTCTTAGTCCTTGAGTAAATGGTATCCAAATATATACTTAACTATGATTAAGTGCTTAGCCAAAGGTGCGTAGTCAACGTTAGTGAAATATATTCCAGCCATAAAAAAGAAATATATAAAAAAGTTGAATACCGGTTTATATTTATTATATACTGTAAAAGACATAATATTACACTATAGTTGGTACTTATACAATAGAAAGGAAACATAAGTTTAGTTTTATCGTAATGAAAGCTTTCATGGATGGCCGGGGTTGCAATGCAAATTGTCGACGGAAGGAAGGGTTACTTGAAGGGTAAAATATCCACAGCAGGTTCATATGTAAGCATTAATAAATCTTTCCGACTCCAACTCGGACTCTGGTCTGATTTCTGAAAAGCTAAATAATATTATCATTGAGTTACCACATAGAACAAAGTTTGCATTGTTAAATATTCACAGAAGTCAACGGTAAATAGAGAATTTTTATCAGTCTCTGATTTAGACATGGCGACAAAATTAGGACTTTTAAATTTGAAGTGCTTAACGAATATGTGTTACACTTTTGGGTCGGCGCCATTTGTCTGGGATGAAAAATGCTCTAAGCTGACTGTACAGCCGAGTAAATTTAAATTCTTTCATTGGTTGGTCACAAACGGAATTTTTCTGATATATTTGGCATTTATATCTTGTCAGTCACTCTTTTCTTTGCGACTGAAAAATCAGAATGCTTCAGATGATGTCACCATCAAACTTGGATTTGTCTTCGGCATGATTTGCGCAATGACAGGAATTTTCATCATTAACACATTGTTCAGATATCAGGAAGCAATACAATTCGTAAATTCGTATTTGATATTCATCAAATGGTTTTCAGGTAAACAGTCCCATTCTATTCCCTCTTGAAATCGTAAAGCTTAATTATGGCAAAAATAAAATATTGCAGTTTCATTTAATTTTAATGGTGGAATTTTTCAGAGACATATGACAAAAATAGTAGGCAAAAACTTTGCAATGTGATGGACTTAATGATGAGTACAATTATGGGATTTGTAATGACTCTACCAATACTCGTATTTTTCTACTTCTTGTATGACCCCTTCAACAAGATTTTTATACCTTTCTATTTCCTGCCTAAAGAGTTTTGTCATTGGACTGTCATCCTTCTTTACGGAATCGGCGTGTTGTGGATGAGTTATGCTTTCCTTTCTTTGATAATCTTCTATTTAGTGACGTCATTGAATTGCTGTGCTCTTTGCATGCGTCTATCCTTAGAATGCAGGTAATAAAGAATTATGTTATAAAAACAAAGAATTTTAATTTATTTTAAATAAATATTTGTGTACAGAAATTATATCATTTATGATTTGTGAATAATAGATTGAGAAAAACTTCGTACGACACAAAAGATGTATTTCGAACTGCAAAGCCATGCATGCACATTTATAATTGCTTTCATCTAATTTCTCGACTCTGTGATTGTTTTCTTAGAGAAATGTTGTTTCCACTCCATATGCAACTTACTCGCACCATTCTCGCCATCAATTATGTTCTTATTCGTTACAATAGCTCTTTGGTAGCATTAGAAATTGTTTTATTAGGATCAGCAGCCGCAAATATGTTTATATGTTGGTTGCTTACACTTAATATTTGCACTACTATACACAAAAGTTGCAAAACCAATTGTAAAGCGTGGAAATATAATGATTGGGGGAATGCAAGAACCAATTTGGAAATGAAAAAATTTCTCACTGCTCGAAAAAGTATTATTATTAAATTCGGTGATGTTATGTCAGTCAATCATAAAACAGCAGTGAGATATGTTTTGACAATTGTTGTAGGTACCGCCCGGATATTAATTGCATTTAATAAAATCTGAAGATGTGAATAGTCATATGTATATGAAAGTATGAAAGTATTTTTATAAATCAAATATTTGTAATATTGTAAATAAAAATAAATAAGTTGATTGCCATTATTATTACGAATTATTTTATTGATGCAAACACTCATTTGCTGCATGATATTTCATACTATCGAGCGGTGATATTTATTTTGGTTTTAATGCAAATGAATGACGGTCATGACTGTAGATAAATTAAGATAAAAGTAAACACTAATCAAAATCATTATTTTAGTTGGTAATTGCTATTTAGCATTTTAAAATTCAACAGGAAATGGTAGGTACAAGAAAGTATTTATAATACAACCCTGCAACATATTGTAGATGTCATAATTAGAATAATTCAATAATTAGTGAATATATATAGTGTATATATTCATTTCATTTCGACGTATCTTCTAATCGATATTCTAACCCCACGGTACCCAGTTCAGGGAATGTCGGGTGACGCAAACCGATTTTGACACTTACCTTACAAATAAACGCGACACCATTTAATTATACTGCTAACAATATTGAATATATTATATCTATATAGTAAATTGAGTTATATATTTTCATTTGAATTAGGCATACGAACAATAAAAAGCTACATTGACACCGGAAAATAATAAAGCAAAATAGACTACTAAGAGCTAACAAAAGCCAATTCTGCTCACAACAGTGATTAATATACTGTAGTTGTAGTTAAGTACGATACCGTACAATATGCTATGCTATGCCGTTCTTTCACATGAAACACTTCATTCACATAAATATTAATGGTGCACTTTATCGATTGTACAAAGCTAAGGTGTATTTAGGGGGAGCGATGGAGGGTTCGGCCCGCCAGATTCTGCAAATAATGGGTTCTTTACGGCCATAGGTTGCGAAATAAGCCCTTTTTATATGTACGGCTCCCTTCAGATTTCTCAGGCCCCAACCACTTCCAAGTCCTAGATACGCCCTTGAAAGCTCCACATATTGTTGTTTATTTAAAAACTGTAGCGTTGCTTTATGGTGATACATGCAAACATTCCATGTAGTTGAGAAGACATAATAATCTGATGACATGGACCATGACACGTCATTGAGGTGGAAGAATCACACGTTCACACAACCATAGTGAATTCAATCTTGGCAGTAGTGAGTTAAATTCAACTCAACTTGTCGTACAGTCATTTTTTTAATGTCTTGATTATTTCTTCTTTTTACTTATTTGGAAAACAAAAATGCCACTAAAAAGTTTCTGACGTACAGGTAAAATAGTATTTTAGGATTTCATTTACTTTTTACTGTACTACGTTAAAATAATTATTTTACTGTGATAGGTATTTCATAGCTAGGCTACGAAATTAAAAAAATGTGAAACATGCTTTAATTTTTGGTTTTTATCTGTTGTATTATTTTCGGGTAATTAATTAAAGTAATTAATTTCCTAGTCAACTTTCATTGACTGGAGTCAATTAAATAAAGTCAATTCAAATGTAGTAGGTGACTACTTGCAAGGGCGTACCCAGGATTTCTGGGGGGAACCCATTTGCGCTTTTTATTACAAATTTTTAATGTAGCTAATGAAGAACAATTTTTATACTGCAACATTGCAGTATAAAGTACTGCAGCAAAACACTTGAGTGCAAAACATTCAGTTTATAAAATAATTAACGGATTAAAATTTAATAAAAACTTTTACTCTCCTATTATAGATTCTATGAAGGCTGTAACACATCTAATCCTTTCTTCATATAAAAATCTGAAGAAATCCCCTAATGTTTGAAAGACATTCATTAACTAAAGGATTGTGTATTAAAATAAACGGATGTGGCTAAAAGTAAAAATAGCTATAGCCACCGAAGACTAATAATTTAAAGATGACCATAATATCAAGATGGTTGACTCCCGGGAAAGTGATATGTTTAGCATTGTCCGTGTATATTTTATATTTGCTCGTATTAAATTATGCTGCAGTATCAACTTCTACTAAGGGTGGTCTTCGTCTTGATGGTGAGTCTCGTACAATGAGTAAGAAATTCTTGATTCCTATAATGGAATCTTCGGAAATTTCAAAATTCAGCATGGATGATCCCATTCTATTGAATTATCTGCGGGCTCGCCATATCAGTCCACCCTCAAAACTTCCCTATAGTTTTTCCGGAGCAAGATATGGTCCGGGAGGAAGTGACAAGATTATCACAGCTGTGAAAAAAATATTTAAAGCCAAGGTGAGCCATTTTCAAACTCTAGAATGCTTCAAATGTTTCATTTACATGATTGCTGTGCTTTTTTCTGATTTTAGCCATGATAAATTTAATATCAGTATTGAAAAATATATGTTGTAGCCATCATGCAGTCACAAACAATATAATTTTATTTTATTTTAGTTAAAAATACTAATCCTATAAAACTCAAGCTAGTTCTTCAAGCTAATGTTCCGTGTTGTTACAGATATATTTTTCTTCATTTTATTAATCATGGCATGACTTATCTAGATTCCAGATTAAGAAGGAATTGTTTTGATGTAACTCCAATTTTTTCCTTTTAAATAAGATATCGATTTATTATTATTAATCATAATATTAAATAATACACAGAGAGGCGGTTTCTTTGTTGAAGTGGGCGCCTTTGACGGGGTTACTTCCAACTCGTTATTCTTAGAAAGAGAATATGGATGGACGGGCTTATTGATCGAATGTCATCCCAAATTGATACCGGAACTACGAAGAGTTAATCGGAAATCATATGTTGCGGATGTTTGCCTTTCAACCAGCGACAAGTCTTCTATGGTGATCATCCTAAATGTCAAAATGCTTAAATCTCATTGTCAGTTATGTACCACTAACTTCTTTTGTCTATTGTATAAAATGAATATTTAAAATAAAATTTTAGGTGGAATTAATTTCGGCAAGCGATATGTTTAACAAATACCCGGGTTCTAGTTCCTTAGATAACACTTTTTTCAAAAGAACAAATCAGACTGTAGACCGATTCAATGTGACAACAGTTCCTTTGTATTCACTTCTTGCTGCCATTGAAGTAAACATCGTGGATTTCTTTGTCTTGGATGTACAAGGCATTGAATTGAAAGTTTTGAAAGCGTTTCCTTTTCACTTAATTACAGTAAAGGTAAGTAATTGTAATTTTATTTGTTATTCTTTGGATTTTTGATAGTGTAACTTGAGATTTTCTATGTCGCCACAATATATAATTTTTCAAAGCTCGATTAATTTAATTTAAAATTGCTAATTAAAATTGATCGTTTATAGGTCTGGGCAATAGAATACCCTGAGAGTGAGAATAGTAAAATGGAAACGAAAGAAATCGAAGAAATCATGAGTCGGAATGGCTACCAGAAACCAATTCGTCTAGAATATGACTTTATATTCGTTCACAAATCTGTAAAAACGTGAATTGTATTGTGAACTTTCAGAAATTGTGAATAAAATTTATATATTTTAAGTAAATAGATTTTTTATTTTTAAATAAACATTAGTAATTTGAAACTTTTGGCAAGATTGTTGGAGGTGGGGTGGGCTGGAGAGAGGAGTTACCTTTTGGGTCAGCCAAAAGGTAGCTGTTGATGACAGGGATGAGTTCTGAAAATCAGGAAAAAGGTGGCATTAAAAAAGGTTCTCTTATAGCAAGGCCAAGGCTATGGCAGTATTTGTTGGATAATGTTTGCGCTTATCCATAATATTTGAAGGAAAGGCCAAACTACCGTAGTACCGTAGTACTTACCGTAGTTAATTGATGGGTAACATTATTTTTTTACGGAGTGTACACTGTACAGTATCTGGTAGTACCTGTGACCTGTGCAGAGTATTTCACTCTAAGATGCTCTAAAGATACCCTAAGCTCTACCTTTTCCTATACTACTTTACATACAATAAATTGAATAAATATATCGATATAAACATCGGCAGTGTCCAAATCGCAACTAGCAAATCCCTTTCAGTCCCAAGTAGGAATAAGTCTAATTTTGTAAACAAATAATGTTCCCTATTACATTACTTTACACTGTAATATTAATAATACTAACTATATAGCAATAATATTAATTAATGAACTTCAGTGGACGGGACCATAGCATATCTATAAACTATAACATAGAGACTGCACTGCGGACTGCGATTACCGCAGTTACTTGATGAAAGGTATAAACCTAAATGTTAGTTTTGTACGGATTAAATTGGGGAGTCCATGTTAATAAATAATACATGCGTACAATAAATAATTGTTCATTCAATTTTTAACAGCGACTCCATGCTGTCCAATCTAACAGCTGAGAAAGAATTCCAAAGCTCTGCAAAGCAACAAAATTGATTTAGGTATATGAAAGCAATTTCCTCTTGCACAAACAATTTACTCATCTTTAGTGATACCAAGCCATAGTAAAAAGCGAAACCAATGAACAAAATGTATTCTACCAGAATTTGCAATTAATGTTAAAGGTTGTAGAGTTTGGAATGCTAACCCTCTTATAATGGCTCCAATCAGCGGTGATGGATTATAAATTTACCTTAAAAACATCGACTTAAATTATTAATTAAAATAGTGCAGCTGGAGACTAAAATGAACGAGGTGTGAAATGAAATTCGGGAAAAATTATACCTGTAGAAGAAATATATGCAATATAAGTTTAATATTTAATTATCAATGCATTCGCATTCTTTAATCTTATAATGTATCCTGTATAAAATTCATTGTAAAATTGCTAACTGGTAAACGTCATAAAGTCATAAATAATGAACATATAGATAGGGGAAATAACCTATTAATAGTACATCACACATTGGGGTAAAAAATAAATGTAGTAAAGAATAATATGACTAATTCAATTCATTGATTCAGAGTCATAATTGAAAAGTGCAAACCCTACATTAAGCATCAGAAAAAAACTTTTTACGTAGGCGTTACGTAGTTAATAGAAATCTAATTCATCACACAAAATAATTAATTGTTTTCTTAAATTGGAGAAATTGTTTGCGAACATTAATTGGCTCAGGTAATGTCACACATCACAAAATTAATTCATTCAGGGAGAAGAGTTTTCAGTCAGCACTCAAACGTCAGAATCTGAGCCAGAGTCATTCCAACTGGAATCATCAGCCTGCTTTTTCCTATTTGATGTAGATGTTCCACGTTTGGTAGTTGCAGGTTTAGTTTGGTCAGAGTCCGAGCCCCAAGAGTCAGAGTCACCCCAATTCCATCCATCAGCTTGTTTTTTTCCATTTGATTTGGGGGTTCTTAATTTTCTGCGTTTTGTAGTTGGAAGTTTGTTCCTGCTTTTAGTTTTGGATTTATTTTTAGCTTCTGCTTCGTCCTTTTTAGTTTGCGCTTTGACCTCCTTTTTAGATTGTGATGCAGCTTCTTTAGCTTGAGATTGTGCAATAAAATTCGCATGCGATTTGGAAAAGTTTGACTTGCAACGGGCAAAAAAGATTTTATACGACCCAAGAAAATCTTGCTCATTTTTCTTTTTTAAATTAACTTCAGCCTTCTCAAAATTTTGCGATAATTTGCACATGAATTCTTTTTCAGACTTATCGATGAACTCGGATATCAATTTGGTTTTGTCTGCCCGCACCGAAAAATACTTTG
This sequence comes from Pogonognathellus flavescens, assembly GCA_019776165.1. NCBI lineage: Eukaryota > Metazoa > Arthropoda > Collembola > Entomobryomorpha > Tomoceridae > Pogonognathellus > Pogonognathellus flavescens. The sequence goes on from JABASD010002828.1 coordinate 15,320, forward strand.
AACGAGACTGACTTAGTTTTGCTTTGGACTTGGAGAAATTTAATTTAGCCTTATTGAAACCCGCTTTATATTTTGCATATATCATCTTGCACTTTTCAAATTTGACTTGAGCTTTGATAAAGTCTGCTTGAGACTTTGCAAAGTCAGCCGAAGCTTTAGACGGGTTAATTGCCGATCGTAAGTTGAAACGTGCTTGTGATTCGTCGAATTTATTTCCTGCGGAGTTAAATTCCATGCGAGACAAATGAAAATTTTCTTGCGACTTGTTGAAACTAGCTTCGGACTTGGCAAAACTAACAGTAGCTTTTTTGTGGGAGGCTTCCGCTTTTTCCATGGTATCTCTGGAATTTTTGACAGTTTTTTCAAGCTTTTCAATATACTCCTCTTTGGATTTGATAAAATCTTCCTTCATCTTGACGAATGTGGCTTCCGACTTTACTGAAAAACTAGCTTGAGAGTTTGAAAAAGTTTTCTGAGACCTGACAATGAAATTATTCAGAGTTTTCAAAAAGTTTGAATGTGATTTAGCAACAAAACGTTCTTGAGATTTTGACCGTGAAAATGTTTCTTGAGCCGCTTCAACAACTTCCGATTGATACTTCGCAAAGTCGGGTGCAGCATTTCTTGTTCGATTAGTTTGGAAAAGGTTAAAACAAAATGTAGATACGCGAACGCTACTGCCGACGCGAACTGCATAGTCTTCGTGAGAAGTAGCAAAGAAATCTGGCTTAGGCTTTGGAGGTTCTCTGTTGGCATTAAGTGACCTGTCATACTCACGACGTCTGAATTCATCCGAAAGAACTTGATGCGCTTCAGAGATCTGTACAAAACGTTTATGAGCTTCTGAGTTCCGACCTGGATTTTTATCTGGATGCCACTTTAACGACAATTTTTTATACGCCTTCCGTATAGCTTCGAGATCTGCATTTCTGGGTATTTCCAAGATTCTATACCAATCATTAGAGCTGCCCATCTTTCAATTTGTTGTATGTGCTGCGATACAAAAATAAAAATCAAAAATTCGTGGAGAGAAATAAAATGAATGCTTGTACACATGTCATAATAATAATAATCAATAAACATAATAAAAAAAATTAGTGTTATAATTCACTTACATTTTCACAATAAAGAAAATTTGTAGTGTCTTCTGCACAAAAAATGATCCGACTTTAACTTCCCCAGCCGATGATATCTATACGTCAGCAGTCAACAATACAATGAAATTTTTAAATTACTTCGGTTGTGGCATGAAGCCAAAAGTGTGAAGGTCGAAGCTAAGAAATTATTCGTACCTGACCTACCTTTTTCTTACTTTGCCATTTGTTCAGTTGAAGTTGAAGTGATCAATCAGTTGAAAAAACAAACATCAGAGAACGCTAACCTATCAAACATCAAAAATGAAAAAAAATGTTGAAGCTTTTTATAAGTGATTTAAAAATCGATTATACTAAATTATGTTGATATGATATGATAATTATTGGTAATAATATTATAACTACGATAAATAAAATTTAAAATTTACATATTCAAAATTCGTCAAACACTGAACACTGCTGTGTTTTACGATTCCGCTATACAAATACAACACGATCTGGCATCTGGTGTCCTTTTGTCTCGTGTGTGGGGTTCACTTGAGAATTTGATTTTCGATTCCTAGAGGCTTTTTCCAGTTTGCTTTACTTTGTAACAACTATTATCTAATCATTTTAACTTTCATTAAAAACACTTTGTTAAAACATCACAAGATACGAGATCAAGTTGCAACAGGTCCTACCCGTAGAACTAATTTAAAGCAGAAACTGTCAAAAAGTATTTTGAATCAATCCCACTCGCTTTTCACACTAAGCGGTCCAATTCCATCGTGTTTGGGTTTGTACTTTGTATGTGCTCAAATTCAACTTTGTTGTATTTCTGTGGTGCGTCGTCGTAGTTGAGTCGTGTCCTTGAATATTATGAAATTACTAAATATTGATTGTTGTCATAAGCGCAGCGTCAGATTTTCTACCAAGGGCGTATCTAGGCTTCACTTCAACCCACCTTCCTTCAGATTCCGGAAAAGGGTTATTTGGCAAAATTCGCGGCCGAATGCCCGAAGTTTTGTCATTTTTTGGCCTCTGAGAACCCCGGACGACCCGAGTCTCTCATTACAAATTTCTAGATACACCCTTGTTCACTATGATATAATGAGAATGTAAATTATCGTGTAGTATTATAAGCATTTTATTTTGCTGGATTCTAAATAATTAAAAGTACATTAATTTTATAACTGGCGTATTTTAAAGATTTCAAATAATGTTGAACTTTTGCAATCACACAACATAATTAATAATAATTAACTATTGGTGTGGATTAATTTTATACTATTATGTAATCGAAGAATAGAAACCTGATTCTAAAGTCTACATGCAAAGCAATTGGTGGCGGAAACGAAGCTCAAATCTATTTCGAACTGAGCCGAACTTTCGCTCGGTCTTAATTCTTCATATTGAATTTGATCAAATCGTGCAAAGACAAAAGATAGCTTTAGTTTTTATGCAAATAAATGCATTAGTTAAAATCGCCAGAAATCCACCTTGCATGAATTCCGAATTGAACACGATTTAACCGTAATTTTTGGAATTCAGCCGAGATTTTTGTTACTCAAACGAATTCGAACCGAACTAGATCCGATTATGAAAAAGTTGGTACGGTCTGACCTCTAAAATCAATGTATCTTACTTTCTTGATGCGTTTTATTTTCCACCATTATGGGTGGAATACGAATATTTATTTTCTAAAATTGGAATGGAAATTTCAAAACGCGTGAAAGCGTAATTATTTGTCTTTACAAATCTTAATTTTAACAAATGAACACTTGATGCTTGACCGCAATAAGACAACACAAATTGTGTGACACAATTAATTCAAAAATGTCAATCATTGCTTCGAGATTTATTTTTATTCAGATTCGTATACTGGTATACTTATACTATATACTTCATTCTAGACAACATAAAGGTGAATAATAATGAGCGTTTCACATTTTGCGTTTTGCATGGTGAAACAATTACAGTTCATTATATATTTCTGGTTGATTACTAACGATGACACTATGGTTGGTTGCAGGTATTATTATCAAATGGCCATGAGTATTCAAAGGGATTGTCGGAACCCAAGTATGTTTGATAAGATCTGCAGCCTTCTCCCCAATCATTATTATCGGAGCATTTGTGTTTCCACTTACAACAAAAGGCATTATAGATCCATCCACAACTCTCAAACCTTTTACCCCGTAAACTCTTAATTGAGGGTCAACGACAGCTTCCGGATCGGTCGCAGGTCCCATTTTGCAGGTACCTGCCACATGATGTTCCGTTGTAGCGTGATGTCGTACGAAGCAGTCCCAGTAATCGTCACTTAAAGGTTCCACTTGAGGACACCTGGGTAATATCCCCACGTGCATGCGGGCACGATGCTTTTTGAATGGCAAACTATTTCCAATTTTCATTGCCAACTTTAAACCTTCAAAATAAATAAATTGTTAGATTTTCAAACTTATTAAATTACCATGAACCTAAACACAAAGTACGTTGATTTTTATCTGAATGAGTTCTTCGAAAGTATTTAATGAGACCCTTCAGTTATAGCGTAATCTGTTTATTAGATCAAGGGCGTATCTACGTAAGGGCTCCCCGGGCTTGAGCTGTCTACCCAGATTCCAGAAGAAAGGGGTTATGTGAGAAAAATTTACTCATTTGTTGATTTGTTGCCTCTGAGTCTGAGAGTCTCCGAAACCTCACGAGCCTTCCCCATTTAAGAGTACTAGCTAGGTACGTCCTTGCATTACACTGACACTGGCTCTTTGCAAAAGATAATTTTGAATAAAGTATTTAATTTTCATTAAAAATAAAGTAAATAATTACCATCGATTAATGTTTCGAAATCTCTACGATCTGACAAATAATTTGGCTGAATGATAGGTTTATCAAATGGATTTGCACTTTTAAGCTTTATGTGTCCCCTTGAGAAAGGCCGTAAGAGAACTGGAACTATCGTAAATCCTTCACGAAATTTCAATGGCTTGTAATAAGTATCCCATAGCTGTGTAAGCAACAATAAAATGTTTTCATATTATACAAAATATTAACAAAATACAATGATCAATTTGTAAACAATAATTTTTTTTGTATAATGTGAAATAGAATCTGGCTGTATTTTCTTATCATTAAATGTCTCCATTATTCATCGTTTATAGGTATTTACTATTTACTTGCCTCTTTAGTAGTACCAAAATAATCGACAAAACTGCCTCCCCCATCAATGGCGGCAGTCACGGATAGAAAAAATAATTGTAAATCTGGCCAATCGTCACTTATGTTTGCATGTCTGCTATGTAAGAAGGCATTGCCTTCGACTCCCACAGGTGCAGCAAATGGTCCTAATGTGTCATAATACAAAAAAATTAACTTAAAAGTGCAACATTAGCATGTGAACGAATGTAATAAGAGTTCATATATCTTAATATTTTCTAACATTACTTTTATTTTAGCATCAATTTTTATTTGCATGTTTTGTATTTACATCAGGGCAATGTATTAAGCATTATTTTATGCAGGGACAAGCATCTAACAGACGTTCTTTAGCAAACGGTGAAAAGGTGATAATCTTTAATTTTAATGCAATACCTGTGTGTTTTTCTTTGTACTGTTTAAGAGTTAGTGGATTGAAGAGAGGCAATAAGGAATACGCCGATCCTTTCTTAACTGTCCATGACAATCCATAAGCTCCCATATGATCTTGAAGATTGAGTCCCACGCTTGTATCTGCTACTACAGGTATCTGCAAGTTTTAAAACCTTATTAACGGAAACTATTTTTAATATTACAACTCACACCGTCAATTCATCACCAGAAACCTAATATCTGTAGTGACCGGTATCTCTGTAATAATATAAATAGTTGAGATTATTTACACAATAATGAATTTTTACAGTTACCCCTAACTCCTGAAGGTGCTGAGCCGGTCCTACTCCAGATAACATCAATATTTGAGGAGATCCAACGGTTCCAGCGCTTACTATAACTTCCTTTCTGCAATATACATTGTGAATTCTTCCGTTGGTAGAATATTGCACACCTATGGCTCGTTTGTGTTCATTAAACAGTATCTAAATAGGCATAAATTGCATTTCAGAAGTTTTATAGTGTTGGAATATCACGCACATGTTTAAAAATCACTGAACTTCTTTCTTTTTGTTAGAGTTTAAGTTTTAAGGAAGTTATTATTTAAAGCTATTTACTTATACAACTGTTGATTAACAAAAGGTATATATGTATATTACACGTATAGAAATAATGTAAGACTGCGCTAACCCTGTGAACGTGAGAATTGAGAGAGACGTGAAAATTTTTCCTGTGCATGACTGGGCGGATGTATGCTCGTGATGTGGACCAACGCACTCCTCCACTAATTGTCATTTGAAATGGGGAAAAAACTGAAATAGGAAAATTACTTCTTATCACAATTGTTCCACAAAAAGCATTATATGAAACATGTAGTTCTGAATTTTGTCCACATCTCCAGAAAAGAAGAGACAATGGAATATTTTGTAAGCGAACATATTTTTCAACGTTTTTAACTTTAGGAAACAGTTGAAAGGAAGATCTTAGTTTTTTGTTATAAATGTAACTTATAAGGTACCGTTTTGTACAGCTCCATTAGGATCTCCTATCTGATATCCCAAATACTCTCCTGCTTCTAAGAAAGTGTTCATTATTGGTGTTCTTATACGGGGATTTTGAACATATAACGGACCACCTGTTGCATGATGGAAAGCTGAAAGGAAAGCAAGCACTCATTAGTAATCTTAATGTATTATCTGTACTGAGAGTTTGTTGACGTTTAAACACTTTTTGCACAGTTACTGCAGTCAGAAAGAATTTATTACATCGAGACATTTATTCGCAGACAGACATGAACATATATGTGCAAAGTACAGTTTATCGTCTGTCTGGCAGTAAAACATTATTGAAATTATTTTTCTCAAGGTAACGTTTTGGAGTTTAATTAAAATTACTGTCAGATGAAAGAAATGGGTCAGTCTGATGCTCCGCTTTCTTGAAATAATGCAAAACTTCTTCAAAGGACCATCCTTCATTTCCGTAATGTGCCCATCGGTCGTAGTCTCTTCTATTTCCTCTCATGTAGATCATTGTGTTTATAGAACTAGTTCCTCCAATGACTCGTCCTCTGGGCCAATAAGCAATCTTTCAAATAATAATAATTTGACAATTAATAATTAAAAAGGAAAAATAGTTAAGATAGTTAAATATTCGAGAGTAAGTATATAGTAGCAAGTAAAAGTAAGTTAAGCGAGCGAATTTGAATTGATACTTTTGAAGAGACAGAGTATAAATATATATTTGTTTAAAATTCTAAAAGAAATTGATTTGAACATACCTGATTGTCGTAGCCGAGAAGAACGTCTTTTTGTGGTACTGAACGAAATTTCCAATCAAGGACTGAACCAGGAAGAAGACTGTGGAACCATGGGATGGTAGAAATCACAGGCTCATCTTCACCCGCTTCTAGCAGAAGAACATTGAAATTTTCAATTTCTGACAGTCTACTAGCCACAACGGCTCCTCCCGAACCTCCTCCAACTGAAAAATAATTTGGCATGTTACTAAATTGTAATTTTATGCGACAAGCACTTTTTCAATAATTCAATTCTGGGTTACAATTTGCCAAGTTTGTGGCATAAAAATATCAGTATTTAATAGGTGCACTATTTACTGATACATGCATTCGATAATTGCACTATTGTAAAGCATAACTCTTCAAAGATATTTCCTATTACTATAATATATCGTTTACAAATATGTAGAGTCAGTACACTCTGTAATTTAACTTTTCCGCATAGTTTTTAATGTGCTTAAATTTGATTATGTCAGTAGCGTAAATTGTTGCAAATTGGAGAATAAAAATAATTGTTAGAGTAAAAAAGAGGAAAAATAATCCTTGAACGACTAAGCTGATACGTTTCAGCCTTTTAGCAATTTGCAAGGATTAAATATTTGGTACACAAAGTCCATTTGTAAAGAAATGTGGACGTTCAAATTTGCTATTTGCTACGAATTTACTTGAAACAATAAGCACGAAGAAAATTAAACAAGAATTACATATAAATTGACTTCACCCTATGTTGAAATTTGTGTCGAGTTATTGCTATATACTAAAAGTAAACCCCGTAAATATAGTCGTCACCTAGCGTTGTCCGCTTGCATTTTAAAAATAAAAATAATTGTAAAAATAATTGTAAGAACAATTCTTTAGCAAAATCTCATCAGCCTTTAGGAGGAAGAATGAAATCTCCCGTTATGAAAATGGTCTTTTAGTTAGGCTATTTTTCATTTTCTAACAATGGTTCCACTTCAGTCGTAAGTAGGCATGAAAAATAATATCAATAACGAATTAATTATCCTTCTATATAATTATGGAAAACAATAAATTATTAAATGGAGCAAATCCATTGTACACGAATAAATTGAACAAAAATTATGAACTCTGCAAAGGACGTCCGCACGAATTTAGAGATTCCTTATTATAAACCATATCACTCTAATTAATAAAATAATAAGTTGACACGGTATTACTAGTAACATAATTCATATTAAAATATTCCGCTACATTACATTGCTTGATATTATTAATTTATGCATATATATATATATATATATATATTGTAACTATTGTTTAATGTTTACACATTATGAGAATTGAATTCTGTTACAGAATTCAATTAGAATTTCTGTAGAAGAATTTCTGTATAACTGCATCAATTGTAGTCTACTAGCAATAATGCAACAATTATAACAATATACATGAGTCTTATGATGATATTTGATATACAAGAGTAACATTAATACATAAACATTCTCATGTCTCTGAACGTTGCTTGTTACTCGGTACACTTGTTAGTATTACATGTCACGTTGACACCGGTAATTACTTACACTTGTCTAATGGAAGCCTCGTTTTTACATCACCCATATAAATGGAATGAGTTATAGAGACTTGGAATTTCAACCTTCCGGCGGAACTCTCACTGCCTTATAATATAACTATCTCACTGGTAATAATGTTACTAGTCCATCCATGCAATGAACAATGTAATATTTTTAACAATAATTCTGCATGCGTTTATATGCCTTTTAACTAAAAGTATTTTATATGAACTACTTATATAAGACAGACAGACAAGACCAGATATTTAGTAGAACAGTCGACAGGGAATGTAGGTAAACGAAGGTAAAATAATATTTTATAAAGAATTGCTGTACTGTTCAAACTGTACTACTAATTTTAATGTGCAAATTGTATTACATAGAATACTTTC
>JABASD010002829.1:0-23680 GCA_019776165.1 Pogonognathellus flavescens
AAGTTAGCAAATTACAAAATAATTTAACCCAAAAAGTTTGGCAATGTGTAGGAAGTGCGGTGTATAATTGAGTGCCAACTAACTTGTCGCAAAAAAGGTAAACAATATAAAAATTAACAAAAAAACAGGTTACTATTGTGGACGCCAAAGTAAAAATTTCACTTCCGTCGTTGTAGTCCAATTTTTCTTTTTCTACGAACCTTTCTATGAAAAACATAATTAAAGCATAAAATCTATTTTGCGTTTTACCACATACTTTTATTTATTAATTGAATTATCAGTACAAACCTTTCATTTTCAAAGGACACTGAATGAAGCAATTCATCAGGTGCGGTCCATGATGGTACATTTGGTTAACCAAGTTAAAAAACATTAGAGAAAATAAAGCGTGCACTAATACAGCTAAGCACATAAAAAAGTATACGTGATTTTTTTGTGCATCCCACCGCAGCAAATTCAGAATATAAATAAATTCATGAATGAGGACGAGTGTACAAAGAAAGACAAATTTATTGGAATTGAATTTGTCAGGCAATAAACGCAATGAACGCTTTTCCAAACGAAATGGAAAACTCCCAACGAAAATGCAAATCTTGTAATTAAATCTAATAATTTGGAGTGTGACTCCGCTAAACATTTCCTAAACCACTTAACGAAAAACAAGAGAAAAGTCTCAATAGGTATATTTCAAAATCCAATGGTATAATATGCAAACACTTGCACGTAGGGGGAATAATGTTAATTCAGCTAAATACATTTTTCTTATGATTCATGATGCTTTCAAGAACTTGTCACAACCAGACAAAAGTCTGGTTGCGAATGTGTTTTGTTTGGATTTCTTGGTGGTTTTTACTAATTTTATTTTACCTTATATCAAATAGGCTTTGCGGTATACTGTAATAGTTTACATAAAATATTATTGCAGCAGAGTATTAGGAAATAAATTGTACGAAGGGAGACCTACCCAGTTGTTAGTACAATTGGAAAGCTTATTTAGGTTCCTGTATGGTATATAAGTTGAGAACTATTTATATCATTTCCATAAATAATAACGACTGGATAGAACCCTACTTTGTTGTTCACTTCCTTATTCTAATCCACTGAAACCAGAAGTGAATGTTGGTCCTTCTAAAGAAGGACAGACGTAAAACTTTAATAGGAAGTACAGCATTTGGGTGGGCTAAAATGAATGTACCAATCGCAAGAAAATAATTTTTGTTTGACAAAGAAAGAACAAGAACAGACTGGTACTTACTAAAGACGTCCAAATATCAAAATTTCAATAACCGAACCGAAACCTTTAATTCATAACCTGAACCGAAACCGGAACCGACTTTTCTTTCAATTTTAAAAACCGAACCGGAACCTAAAACTCAAAAACCGAACCGAAACCGAAACCTACATTTTTAAAAAATGTAAGAACCGAACCGGAACCGAAACCGATTTTGAGATTTTGTAGAACCGGTTTCTGGGAATTTTTTTTTAAATTTAAGAGAACGGAAAATCTGCACCGAAATTTTATCTATCCGACTTGACAACAGTTTATCTAACTATTATTGCTGACCTTAAGTGGAGAGCACATCTATTCATTGAACGACTGAGAGGTCGCAGGTCAATTTAGGGGGAAACGGTTTGTATAAGCAACACCACGACACTTTTTTCTATTGCACTTGACTTGGGAGAGATAATTCGTCGACTTTGATTAGACAATACTTATATAATTACTTTGATTACTTGTAACAAGAAATCAAGTGAAGCCAGTGCAAAGCATACAAATAGGTTTAAAATGGAACCAAATAGCAGAAAACAGTAAAAAATATACCAAATTTGCGCGAAGCGCAAGAATTTTTTTGTGATTTTAGGGAAAAATGTACCTTTTATCGGATACTTTTAATAAAATTACTACTATAACGTTTAGAGCAGGAACCGGTTGGAACCGGACGTCTTGAACCCGGACCGAACCGGAACCAACGTTTTCAGAAACCGAACCGAAACCGGAACCTGTTTTACAAATAATTTCTGAGTCCGAACCGGAACCGAACCTGGTTCCGGTTAACCTAACTATCGGTTAACCGGTTGACTTCTCTAGTACTTACTAAACGACGTAGTTACCTATATATGGTTTTGCTTTTTCCTTGTGTCTGTATAACCTTTTTTTTCTATGACCCAAGCACGTTTAAGATGATGACTGCAAATTTTCTACAAGCATACTATTGATGTCCAGCGTAATGTTAAGTTAGAATCAATCGATCAACTCCCTCATGACTGTCATGACCTTTCACTTTAACTCGCCGTCCTCAAATTGACATAACTTTTTATATAAATTTAGAACACAGTTTTTTAATTAAAATTAATGATGCATTTACTCACAATTTCCCTGCACATATTCTTGCCAAAGCACTCTAACCAAACCAGGATTAAAAACAGTGAATTTTGGACCGAAAAGGACAGATGTACAAGTCATTATGGGAACTACAACGGTGGGCAAAGTTAAATATTCGAAGTATCATTTAACGCTTGACAAAAATCAACATAATATATAGGGTACAGAGTTCAGAAAAACTCGTTGGGTGTGAGACTTGAAGATATACACTGCTCATTGCATGTATCTATTTAGACAAATATAGGTACTACATAATATATGTAATATAGGTATCTATACTTCCTATTTCCATTGTCTCTAATGTGTGTTGTGTATTACACATAGACGTCAAAAAATCTTTTCTATGTAAAAATTTAAATAACTAAAAATGCAAAGAATATTGGCATTTATGGCATTGGCCAAAAATTATTTCGTGATTACTTAAAAATTACACAGATATTTCAAAGGCGAATGGAATAAAAAGTCTCTCCCGGGATGACGTACAAAAACCTGGCATGCAACTGTAGCAAAAGTATCGACTTTATTACGTAGCTATAACTAAAACCCAATATAATTGCTGTTGTTATTTATTACTAGTTACAATTGTGTTATGTATAATAATTATTATTATTAGTTTTTTATTGTTGTTGTTATTATTATAAAACAACGAATGTTGTTTGTATAATTTGACTCTGTCCGTGTGGTCGTCTCTTGTTCCGTATATATGCGCGATAACTCAAGAACGGTTTGAGCTAAAGATACTACTGAGACCTAATGTTAGGCGAAGTATGAAGATGGGGCAAGTCTGTCACCTCAATCATGACCTTTGACCCAATTTGATCAATGTGACTTTGTAGAAGTATCATGTTTATAAGTATTGTTCCGATATAAAAGAGAAGAAACGCAATTTATTGCCTGTGAGCAATTAAAATATAAATTTTCATACGAAGGTCAAATGAAATTATAAGTAAGATTTCAAAAAGATTAAATAAACAATTTTCTCTTACAAAGTCGTCGACTAACAGTCTGTGTATCAATTAAATCTTTGCAAACTGAGAAATAACTGTCAATAGTGTAATTTAAAGTTTCAATTTTTTAAAATATTATGTAAATTCGTTGTTTCGCTACACCCGGTGTTGACCGGTTTATTAATATTCTTATTGTTTTAAACAAAATTATCTTGAGTACGAAGCAAAAGCGGAATACAATAAGCAGGAAAATTTTACAGGTGACCAATAACTTATATTTCCCTAACGAAAAGTAAGCAAAGCTTTTGCTGTTCCCAATGTTACAAGAAAAAGAAATTTCCGAACAGTTGATTTATCAATGTAACTAAATTCTCCCATTTTAATTCTCAACTCTTTACATGAAGCCGTGAATTTGATCATTTGAATTTTCTCTGCATTGGTTTCGTATTTCAAGTATTTCCACGATTTAATCGTACCTTTTGAATACTTTGACACTCTAACACAAATGATTAATATTGTGCTCCATAACAAAACTGCACATACGCTTATAAAAAGAAGGATCATATTTTGAAAGGGTGTAGTGGACTGATTATGACTAATCACGATATAATTAACAATAATTATAGTTTTGCATGCCGTACTATGTATTGGGTAAACTAAATCGCCAAAACAAATTTCCAACTGCTTCAACACTATTTGTGATGCGGAATAGCAGACTCGCAAATGAACAGTTGACCTAAAAGCGGATTTGGTGATGTAATTGTTTTTGTTCGGTCGTAGTTCTACATTAAGTAAACGCAAATATACAAAATAAAAAGGCAGAATAATCACAAAGTGCAAATTGATGATAGTCAACCCACCCATATATGTCCAGGAAGTTACAAAATTACACAATAATTTAATCCAAAAAGTTTGATAATGAATGGGAAGTGCTGTGTATAATTGATTGCAAACTCCCTTGTCACAAATAAGATAAACGATGAAGAAAATAGTGAAAAGGCATGTTATTATTGTGGACGCCAAAGTAAATGTTTCACTTCCGTCGCTATACCCCAATTTTTCTTTCTGCATGAATCTTTCTATGAAAAATATAATTAAAAAAATAATAATGAGTATTTTATGTACGCAGTAAATAAACATTTTTTAATTGAATTAGCAGTACTAACCTTTCATTTTCAAAGGATATTGAATAATGCTATTTATCAAGTTTGGTCCATGGTGATACATTTGGTTCAATAAGTTAAGAAAAAGTAGGGAAAATATAGTGTGCATCAGGACAACTATACACATTATAAAATATAAATGATTTTTCAGGGTATCCCACCGCAGCTTAATAACATAAACAAATTCATGAATAAGCATGAGTGAACAAAGAATAAAAAATTTAATCTCATCCCCAAAGAAAATGCTAATTTTATAATTAAATCTAAGAATTTGGATTGTTACACCACTAAACATTTCCAATCTGAAATGAGAGGAATATAAAGGCCGATTTCAAAATCCAAATGCAAAATATACAAGCGCCTATTGTGAATACCGTTAAATATTTCCTTTTTTTATTCATGATGCTGGCAACGATTTTTCATAACCAGACAAACGTCTGGCTATGAATGTTCCTTGTTTTGGTTTGTCGTTGGTTTTTACTAATTTTCAATTTCGATTACTTCAAATAGCTATTGTGTTTTCTACTAGAGATTTCTATGTAAAATAATCTTGCGGAAGTACCCTTCCACTTAAGCAGGATGAAAGACCTATTCGTACGTCTAGCGGAAACTGTAGTTGTATATGATAAGTTGAGAACATTTAGCATAAATATTAATAATGTTTTGTTGGAATACATCCTGGTGGAACCCCACAAGTGTGTTGTTCACTTTCTTAATGTTAATTCTTTAAAACCAGAAGTGAGTTTTCGTCCTTCTGACGAAGGACAGATATAAAACTGAACGGAAACTGTGGCATTTGGGTGGGCTAAAGGGCTAAACTGAATATACCAAGGCAGGATGTCCAGTCATGTTCAGGGAGAAACCATAAATTGATTTGGGTCCCATTATTGTAGCAAGGCTCTAGACTAATAATATTATATTCTTTACTATACTCTATGTGCATTTGTATTGTAGTATTTAAATAATATAATATATAAGCACACGTGGAGGTCGTTTGGTATTTATCAGCGACTATATCACATATTTTGTCACATATGTAATGAAATCCAAGCAAAAAGATTATGATGTGCGAATGACAGAAATTCAGACCGGGAATTCGGTATTAAAACATAATAAAATTTATAAGCTGTTTAATGATAAATTCGTGAATTTCGTTTACATAATGTCCTCTTTTGGAGACTGCTGGCATCTTAAAAAACATAACTTATAATAATTTATACATTACATTGCGTGTGTATGCTGTTAGTTGAAATGTTTAAATTAAAAGACTGCGCCAAGACCCTTTTGAGATATTAGTCTCACTTTATTTCCGTTTGTGCTAATTCAGGGATTTATGTTGCATACAGGAACGTTAAAATGATAGCTGAGCATGCATAATTTTATGGGTCATGCAGTCTTGCTAATATCCCCAACCTCCTTTCCGAGGTACTTTTCCTTTCGAATTATCAATTCTGATTAAAATGTCTCCGCACATTTAAATAAATGATTTTTTAATTGTTATTGCTTATAAAAAGTATTATTAACATTATAATTATCATTTTCTTTATAATTATTATTATCATTATTAGGTGGATACCTAGTAGAGGTGGCATGGGGCCCAAATTTTCAGGATCGGCTCGAATATTGCCGACTCAAACTCGTTTCGAATTTTTGCCGTCTATGAGGCCGTGAATTTGATCATGGCTATGCTTTTGTATCGTATTTCGTATATTTCCGTAATTTTAAAAACTTCGGTTGCATGTGTGACACAAAAGCAATCTATCACGTCTATCAGGAAAATTGTGCAGACTTCCAATAAGTTATATCTGCCTATCGAAAAGTAAGTAGAGCTTTTGCTGTTCCTAATGTTACGAGAAGAAGAAATTTAAGAACAGTTGATTTGTCAATGTAACTAAATTGACCCATTTTAATGCTTAATGCTCTACACGACGTCGTGAATCTGATCATTTGAATTTTCTCTGCTGTGGTTTTGTATTTCATGTATTTCCACGATTTAATCGCACCTTTTGAATACTTTGCCACTCTAACACAAAAAATTAATATTGTGCTCCATATCAAAACTGAGCATACGCTTCCGATGAAAAGGATTATATTAAGCAACATTATAATAGATTGATTATGACCAATTCATCATAATAATCGCTTTGCATAATGCGAAATGTACTGGGTAAAATAAATCGCCAAATATAATTTGCAAACGCTTTAACAATATTTGCAGCGCAGAATAGCAGACCCGAAAATGAGACGTGGACCTGAAATCAGATTTAGTTAAATAGTTGTTTTGGTCCGGTCGTAGTTCTACTTTAAGTATACGTACAGCTACGAAATAAAAAGGTAGAATAAAACAAAAGTGCATATTGATGACAGAGAACCCACCCACATATGTCCAGGAAGTTACCAAATTACATAATAATTTAATCCAAAATGTTTGGTAATGTATGGGAAGTGCTGTGTATAATTGATTGCAAACTCCCTTGTCGCTAATAAGGTATACCGTGAAGAAAATAGTGAAAAGGCATGTTATTGTTGTAGACGCCAAAGTAAATACTTCACTTCCGTCGTTGTAACCCAATTTTTCTTTTACCAAGAATATTTCTATGAAAAACATAATTAAATTATGATGATCATTTAATTTCGGCTGCGCCTAAACTGTAAGTATAAATTTTTTAATTATAAGATACTAACCTTTCATTTTCACGGGATATTGTATAAAGCTATTCATCAGGTGCGGTCCATGCTGGTACATTTGGTTTAACAAGTTAATAAAAAATAGAGAAAATAATGCGTGCATTAATACAACTAAGCACATAATAAAATATACGTGATTTTTTTGTGCATCCCACCGCAGCAGTTTAAGAATATAAATATATTCATGAATGAGAATGAGCGAACAAAGGAAAATAAATTTAATCGAATTGTATTTGCTGGGTAATAAATTAAATGAACGTTTTCCCAAACGAAATGGAAAACTTCCAACGAAAGTGCAAACCTTGTAATTAAGTCTAAGAATTTTGATTGTTACTTCGCTAAACATTTCCTAAACCCACTAAAATAAAATTTAAACAAGAAAGGAGAAAAGAGTCAAGTCAGATTTCAAAATTCAATTGTTTGTTATGTAAACACGTATGGCGAATAATTTTAATATATTTAAATACTTTTTTCTGATGATTCATGATGCTTGCAAGAACGTTTCATAACCAGACGAACGTCTGGTTATGAATGTTCATTGTTTGGGTTTGTCGTTGGGTTTTACTAACTTTGATTTTTTTACTTCAAATAATTATTGTGTGGCATATACTGCAGTCTTATACGGTTGTACGTAAAATATTATTGCAGCAGAATCCTAGAAAATAAATCGGACGGATGGAAACCCAGCCACAGGTTAGTAGAAATCGTATTTAGGTGCCTGTATGAGAAGTTGATATCAATAAACATCATTTTCATAAATACTAACGAAGTTTTTAAGCTTTAAACCCTGGATTAAACCTATCACGTTTGCTGTTCACTTTCTTAATCTAATCCGTTGAAACCAGAAGTGAAATTTAGACCTTCTAAAGAAGGACAGTCATAAAAGTTTAATGGGGGCTACAGTATTTGGGCGGGATAACCTGAATGTATTAATCGAAGCACTGAATTATCTTTGGACAAAAGGGAGGACAGTTTGGTGCTGGTAAATATTAAAGGACGTAGTTGCTTGTGTATGGCTTCCCTTTTACATTGTGTCTGTATCATCGTTTTTCTATTACTAAAGCACGGTTTAAGATGGTGACTGCAAATTTGCTTCATGTATACTATTGACGTCCAGCATGATGTTAAATTTATTAGAAACAATCAATCAACTGCGTCATGACTATTCACTTTAACTACATACATATGTGTCTCTAGCTAAGAAATGCACGGAAAATGAAAACTAGTAGTTCCGAGTTATTAGCTAAGGAAGCCAAAGCCCACTAATACGTTTCAAAATTAAAATTTATTATCACAAAACTTATTACTCGATGCATGACACGTATGCGCACAATCAATTTCATCAAAAATTGATTGCAACGGCACACAACTCAAAATTAATTTGTACATTACCTCGACGAAAAAACAAACTTTGTCAAAAGTCTATCTGGATTTTTAAAAAAATGTCCGCAGAATCACCTAAGGCGGGTTACAGGTCATCCCACAAAATGAAATCAAGTACTATCAATCATGTTCACTTGTTTAAAACGCAATTAGTGTCAAGTCATTAAATATGCGACGTCGCAGTAAATGAATCACTCCTTCGTTTTCTGAGACCTTACATCCAGTTTCCAAATTTGTATCAATTTTTAAAAATACTTCCACATTTTCTAAAATTATGAATGAGTGAATTATGAAAGTTTTTCCATTTTCCGTGATTATCCCTTGGAAAGGCACATATTTCTTAAAGTCAATGCAATCAGAGAGCATGGAGTAAATCATGGGTATTTGAGACACAGGCGCTTTGAGCTGAGGCTTCTCATACACAAGGTAAACTGAAGGCCCATGTAAAGTTTTGCATTTTTGACACATTTGCCGTTAGAAATTGGATTTGAATCTCATACTTTATAGGCGGGTATGTTGGGGGAGTATTCCGGCGGTGGTTTGATAGTCGTAAATGCCCCGGGGAATTTATTAAAAATTCCCGAGTAAAATTCGTTGTGTTGACTGTTTGCAAGTATTTTGCATTTTACACACATTTGCCGTCGGAAATTGTATTTGAATTTGATACTGTAGGTGAGGGCATGTTGGGGGAGTATTCTGGCGGTGGTTTGGGAGGCGTAAATGCCGCGGGGAATTTATTAAAAATTCCCGAGTAAAATTCGTTGTGTTGACTGTTTGCGAGTGTTTTGCATTTTTGATCCATTTGCCGTTGGAAATTGTATTTGAATCTCATACTGTAGGTGAGGGCATGTTGGGGGAGTATTCTGGCGGTGGTTTGGGAGGCGTAAATGCCCCGGGGAATTTATTAAAAATTCCCGAGTAAAATTCGTTGTGTTGACTGTTTGCAAGTATTTTGCATTTTTGACACATTTGCCGTTGGAAATTGTATTTGAATTTGATACTGTAGGTGAGGGCATGTTGGGGGAGTGTTCTAGCGTTGGTTTGGTAGGCGTAAATTCCCGAATCCGGGAGAGTGTGGTTTGTCGGCTATGTTCAAATATGTTATGTGCATTAGGAGCCTGTGGCCTGTGGGCAGGTGCAGCATGCCGAAACAGCACTTTTTGGGGAAAATATGTTATAACTTCACGTTGGTTAATAGTTCCTCCACTAACTCCACTTGAGAATTGCCATCTCTATCTGCCAATACCAAAGATATACAAATTCAGGACGCCTGAGTCGCCTGTCACCAAAGGGGCTGCTACACACATGATGTGTGCCTGAATAAATTATGTGTGTGAAAAAAATAAAAAACAAAAATGTCATTTTCTTCCAAAAGATGAATTTTGCAGATTTTTTTTTGCAGATTCTAGTATACACTTGTCAATTGTGTAGGTAATCTAAAATGTGTACAGTGTACATCAACTACCTGTCTTTCCTCTTAAGGGTGTAAAATTAAAATTCCCATCTAAAGTCGGAACTCTGCACTAATTGTATTCTATGTTTTTATAATTTCAGCAATCATCCAGTGACGATGATTTAATTTTCTTAAATACTAAGAGTAACAATTTTTGGTGGCTTTATTATTATTATTTTGCATTTCGAATTGTAAGAGCACCAAAAGGACTATATTATAAAATAAGGAGATATTAGATCGGCTTGATAGCCCGTGAAGTAGGGAAACTTGTCCAATTTAATTTCCAGACTTGGAAATGTTTGTCGCGGTTATCACTACAATTCGTTTGGTGCATATTTCTGGAATTTAAAGCATATCAGAACAGCAGAAAGACATCCCGAGAGTGGAAGCACATGGGGCACGTGCCTCCCCTCTTCCTCCAAATTCAAAAAAAGGGGTTATAGTTATTTACGGCCTTAGGCCGCAAATAACCCTTTTTTCCAGTGTTTTTGCGGTCGTGCCTTCCCCCTTAAAATGCCAATTTAGGTCGTACCTCACCCAAACAGATATCCTGGGTATATACATAGCAAAACGGCCTGGTAGAATGTGGGCAATAAGAAATATGATTCCCCACTTTGTGACCCCCCCCCCACATTCCCCACTTTGTGACCCCCCCCCCAACTTTTTGTGACCCTACCGAATGGCAATCCTAGTTACGCGCCTGTTCCCCATTATCCCACCGATGCAAAAATATATTACTTTTACAAAGTTGGGACCAAATGGATAATCATAATCTACCTCCGCCCATGGGCGGAGGTAGATTTGGTAAAGGGATATTTATTAAAGTGTAATAACACGAAATGAATTTACTGACTAAATCACCTCCAAAATAGTGTTAATAATAATAATTGCCAAACCTGGTAGAAATGTTCTATGAATGAACATTATTGATACCAGCAATCTTTGAAACTGCATAATGATCTTTTACTTGCACAAATTACTTACATATCACAAAACGCTAATTTTTTCCAAACATCATTAATTACATTATGTTCTTTAATATTATTGAACAGATTATGCGAATTCCTTAGAGTAAGTTATTCCAATAATTGAAAGATCATAAATATAATAGTACGAGTATTAACAATTTAAGAATTTTATGAAAACATTAACCAATTTTGAATACTGCCCAGAAAATGTGATCTTTTATTCTGTGATTTGGAAGGAATTGAGATGGAAATTTTTAATATTGCGATTTTTAATTCTTAATTTTTTCAAATATATTTTCGCCAAATGTGATGATTTCATCTTACGCATTCAATTGTCATTTAATTTGAAATACAAACTAAAATAAATTAAAAACACAGTAATTAAAGGTCGAACAATGCTGTACTTCAAAAAAGTGGAGGCGGAACTAGGTTGAGTTGTGGTAGAACTAGGCTGAGTCGTGGTAGAGTTGTGAAATTGATAACCTAGATTTTGCTCCAGAAACGCAAATATGTCTGCAGATTCCCCAATCTGTAAATGAGAATATAATTTCACAGTACACATTAGGTTTTATTCCCTCGAAAGTTTAGTTATGATTCAATTACCTTTTTTGCAATTGGTTTTCCCACCAGACCATGTCCTGCATCCGATTCCACGCGTAATAGTAGAGGATTTGTCTTCAAAAATTATATTAAAATTAAAAATATTACTAAAAAATTATTAAAATGAATAAAAACTCCATATTCCATTTTTAAAGAATTTTAACAGGTAAATAAATATACCTGGTTTGGATTTCTTCCCATTTTGTATTGGAGCTCAGCTGTGTACTTGTAGGAATGCAATGGGAGCACTCTATCATCATTATCCCCGGTCAAGACTAGCACGGGTGGATATTGCAGGGTCTGATTTGCCTGAGCACCGATATTATGCAACGGGGAATATTTCACTAGATTGTTAAAATGTTCTTCTTCATCCGAGCAACCGAATTCAGAACACCATGCGTGTCCAATTGTAAACTTTTGAAAACGAAGCATATCCATCACTCTGAAAATTCATATTTGCAATAAATAATTTCCTTTTTTGTTTTTTAAAACAACATTATAAATATTTGTGGAAAAAGCAAAGAGTCATAATTAGGTACCCAACTTCTGCAATGACAGCTCCATATAATTCCCGTCTTTGATTTAGAGTGGCAGCAACCAGAAGTCCGCCGTTAGATTCCCCTTGAGAGAATAATTTAGACGGGTTTGTGTAGTTTTGGTCACGAAGATATTCCGCTGCAGCATGAAAGTCATTGAATCCCTTTTGCTTATTCAGAAGTCTTCCATCATTCCACCATTTATTACCATACTCTCTAAAAAAGTAAAAAAGTCATCTAATTTTTATCAAAGACGCAAGGATGTAATAAATTTCCAATTTATTGACCTGATAATTCAGTTAAAATGTAGGTTTTCAAAAGCATGTTTATCATGTGGGTTAAAAAATATGATAATCTTAGTATGTAATGAAATGTTCAGCTTACCCTCCTCCTCTAATATTTGCAACGGCAACCACACCATCAAAGTTTTGCATGAAAACTGCGTTATCAAATTTAAAGGATGGAAGGGTTGAAACACCATATCCTCCATAAGCGTGCAGTTTTGTAGGTAATTCCCCGTTTAATTCTAAATTCTGAAAAATTTAAATCAACATTAAAATGTTGCACTTTTGAAGCTGTCCGTTATTACCATTATTATTATTATTAAATTAACAGCATATAAAAAAGCTGAAACATATTTGTAAATTAAATTACCTTTCTGTGACTTATGTACATAGGAATTTTCTGTCCATCAAAACTGTCATAAAAAACAAGAGTCGATTGATAGTCGCCTTTGTTAAAGTTTTTCAGTGTCGGTTCTTTCCAAATCTGTTTTCAAAAATACCTTTTAGAATTAGACCTTGGTATGTATACATAACGAAACTTTGCAGACATCGGGTATGACTTACCTTTGTTTCAATCGAGAGGTCAGAGGCGTTTGCCAGGTAAATACTTTGCGGTGATAAATACGATGTATGTGAGAAAAATAGTTCAGTTTCCATTTTGTTTGCAATTTTACAAATGGTTGATGTTCCAGCGTCTTCCGTTGATAATTCTTTTATAAATGTTCCGTTTGAGAGGTGATATAATTCAAGAAGGTTTGAAACATTTCGTATGTAATTTACAACTAAATATTTACTACAAACATACCAAAATATTTTAGTAAAATCCAATACGTATCATAACAGAAAATATTGTGAAGACGAACAAAATCATATGGAAAAAATGTTACATACTCGTTGACAACAGTGGCGGAATCCAGCGTGTCATCTGGATGTTCTTGTAATATTGTTCGCCATTCTGTTTCGTTGGGGTTCAATATATCGATACCAATAATTTTTCTATTCGGGGCATCTTTATCAGTTTTGAAGTAAAATATTGAACCCACATTTGTAATGTACTGGAATATTGAAATAAAATTCAATTCTTCTTAAAATGACTACGCAATCATAAAACTCGGAATAATAATGCAACACTTGGTTGAATAATGAAATTTAAAAATCTCTGAATAGTTGATCCAACTGAGTGAAATAATTACACTCTATTTTTACAAACTTACTTCGTAAGATGCTGTAAATTCTTGTACAATAGGAATTAAAAGAATATTTGGAACAATTCCCTGGTCCAGGTCAGCTAGGTAAATTGTGTGCACTCCAATTCCAGCGGCCGGTATTACGACTAAATAATTGTCTTCGTGTGATAATGCAAAAAATCCTCTAGAACATAATAGAATTCGACAAATTATTTTCCTAGTAGGAAATGATATTCATATTATTACATTCTAAAAGCTTACACAAACCACTCAGGGTTGTCGGGAAATTCTACTAATAAAATATCTTCGGCCTGAAGTGTTCCCAGTTTATGATAATAAATTTTCTGATCCGCTAGTAATCCGTCCGATTCTGGATACCTCTAAACCAATAATCAAACAGTATAATCTTGCAATTTTCATTTATTATTTCATTATTAAAAATATTATTTATATTTAATGAGCGTGTTAATTAACTGTGTCGGTGTAGTATTTTATAAATAACCTTTGTAAATGAACAGCTGAAAATGTATGTAACTAAACTGTACTGAATTGTGTAAATTGTAAAACTTATATAAGAAGGTAAGCAAAAGTATGCAAATAAATAGCATTTGACATTATAAGTATTGGTTTTCATGGAAAAGATCGTACTCCATAGAAGACTCCTGCATTGTCCTTACTCCATTCAACATAGGTGAACTTTAAAAATTCCAGTTTATCTGGCAAATTTTTTTTCGTCGCTGTATCTCTAAAGTACAAGGTAATCCAATCTGAGCCGCCTGTTTGAACATCGTAAGCCATTAGTCCACCATTGTGAGAAAAATAAGTTCCAAATACTGACTCTGTTCCATTTGGCGATAATTCATTCGGGTTCAAAAATAAAATCGGTTCACTATCTAGTGAGTCTTGCACATAAAACACACTGTAAAAAATTTTCATTAGTTATCTTATATGTAAAAAAACATGTATGTTAAAAACAGTCATATCAATATATTCTTTGAGTGTGCTAATCAAAAGTCTGCATGAATATTTAGGAATGCTTACTCTTGGTTTTCTAATCCCGAATTTTTACTGTAGTAATATTTCCCTCCAGATCTCACCGGGCAATTGAATTTTTCAAAATTTGTCATTTCCTCTAAATGCTCTTTAATTGTATTTCTAAGGGGAGAAGCTTCAATATATTCTGTAGTCAAATTGTTCTGTGTCTCAGCAAATGCTTTTGTTTCTGCTGAATCTTGAGTCTCAAGCCATCGATATGGATCGCTGATCTATTTTTATCGAAATTTAGTGCTTGTAAAATTAATTGGTAAATAAAAATCTACTTAAGATTGGAAATAAAATTGTTTTTCACCAATAGCACACAATAATACGTCACAGTTGTCTTCATTTACAAAATTATCTATTACAACATTTTCAAATTAAAACACTTCTTACCAATGTCCCATGATAATCGTCCACAACGGTTTCATCTCGACGAACTTCCGGGTAGGGGAATTGTTTCCCATCTTGTATTTTTATTGAATTGCTCTCCACAAATAAAAATACTGATAGAATAAATATCCACGATGACATCATATGAAAATGATTTTTAAATTTCATAAAACTAGATTACTATAATATAAGCCGCAATTCCGTAAAATATAAATGAATGAAGTATGTTCATGGAATATTATAAATCAATACTCATCTCAGGTAGAATTTACAATTAAAACTGCGTACTAATTTTAACAAAATGAACTTGCTTGGTCTACGTGCATCATTTTATATCAGTTGAATGGTAGATTTATTATCTTCAATTATCAATATCAAATGTTATCTTATCAATTAACAAATTGTTATTTCATTCTATATGTACAGTGGTACTAATTACTAAACACCCCGCAATGTAAGGTAGAATAGAAATAGAACTAAACACTCCATACAAAAGCTATTTAAGTAGCATGTGGAAATAGTATACGCGCAATGACGTTTTAAACATGAAATGCCGGTTTGGAAACACTCTGTTTCATAAATTAAAAACTAAATATATTTTTACCGATAACTCGAGATAATTAAGTCATGAATGTGATTCAACATTTCAAGGATATTATGATGATGAGGTTATTTGTAGTCCTTAAATTTTCAGGCAGTCTGAAATCTGAAATAAATAATACCTATGCACAAGTAAATGAAGCAAATGCATAAGAGTAAAAATGTAAATACCAAGTTGTTTTTTCAATGTCAACAGGGAAAATAGACATATCTGTAATGACAGTCTTTTTAATAGTGATGGGATAAACGTAAACACGTGAAAACTTCATTTACCTATGTTTACAGGTGCTCTTAATATTCTCACTTGCTTTAACTATAATAATATAGCCATCAACCATTTCTAAGACGAGGTTAACCGATTACAATATTACAAGGATGAAAACATCACACTGCTACATCCTCGACTCGACAGAAGAAAAAATTATAATATAGTTGTAAAAAATAAATTGCGTACCTAATGCAATTAGTGTCGCAATTAGAATTCAATAATATAGAAAAGAAAATAACTCTCTCCAATTGCAAATAAAAACTTCCCATGCACGAGTTAATTCCTTGTCATTTTTGTAAATTATCTAAATCATGCAATGCAAATATCTTTTACGTGAGCACGGGTTCGGGGTTGTAAACTTGTAAACATGCACGAAAGGAAGTTATCCATAGTCTGGGTATGTATAACAATACGTAATTGATGTCAATGATGTCCATAGGAACACCAAGGACCATTGTGGACGTCGGATATAGCTAAAATTCAAAACACTTAAATATATAAATTGCTTTCCATTCAACAAACCATTCACTTTTCTTTCCTACAGACTACCGACTGTCTGTAGACAAAGAGAATATTTTTTTAGCAAATCAAATGAATCGTTGAGTTTAGAAGATTCGCATTGAACCTCTTAACGCAGCTGGAGTAAAAGGTTACAAACATTACTCGGAACCAGTAAAAATTTTTAAATCCATTTGGTAATTTCAGAGTTGAAAAGTGGATCCAAAATGTTAGCAGAGAATATAAATTTCGTCTGGATGTGTATTATTGTAACGGTAGCGGCATGTGTTGCAGGAGAAGAATCTACATTTTTAAACCATAAATACTATAAAGATCCTTTCACATCAAACGAAAACCGGAATGTTTCCACACCGTCACCAAACGCGTAAGAACTTTAATTCAATATGTTTCATTCATATAAAATGCATTTTAAAACCGATTTAGTAAATCCATAATCCCACCATTTGTATTTTTATAAAAATAAATTAATTTTATATGAGGGAGTCAAAATTAATTATTTGTATGAAAGCTTGATGATTTTTTTAAATATTAGGGACAGCGGAATTAAAAAATCACGGGTGGTTCGCCAAACTATTGGTAGTTGTACTTGTGGTACGAAAACGAAATCGGCAAAGAAGAAAGGCGTGAAAATTGTTGGGGGACAATTATCGGAGGAAAATGCGTGGCCGTGGCTTGCCTCACTTGTTTATGTATAATTACCTTCCCTAACCTTTCATATTAAGATTCATTTTTAATTTTCATACCTAATCCGGGAATATAAAAGAGTTGCATGGTGATTTTCATTGCAGTTGGGAGGTAAAAAAGTAGAACAATTTTGCGGGTCGAGTATCATTGCCAATAATTACGTTCTCACGGCAGGTCATTGTCTTTATGACATTAGAAGTGATGCGGGTAACGTTTTGGTGTACATGGGGGCTAATTCAATCAATTCAACGGATTCCGTCAAATCGCAAGTATCCGAAATCAAAATACATCCAAAGTAAACTACGGAAGTTACAATTCAGTTTATTTAAATGATGCATTATTTCATGAGTTCAATTGTTGTTTTAAAAATATCAAATTAAATATAAAGCCAATTATTTACAAATGTTCAATTGTATAGTTACAACCCGGCAACATTAGATAACGACATCGCGTTGATAAAGCTTGCAAGACCAATAGAATTCACTGGTCGCTCAAAGCCAGTGTGCTTACAACAAGTAGGGGTTCCCTTTGTGGGGAAAACTGCAATTGTTTCCGGTTGGGGCTCCGTTAGAACTGGAGGAACTCCTGTGAACAGTTTAAGAGAAGTTAAGGTTCGAATTCAATTATTGCAATAATTAATTTCGTTCATTACTGATCTAATGACAATTAGTTTTGAAAGCACTAATTGTATTAGATAGTTTTATACATTTGGTAAAAATGTGCAGCCGTTGATGTTACTTAAATTTTTGATGTATTAAAAATTGTACGGGTATGTTTAGATCAAAGTGATTGCTACACCAGATTGTGTAAAGAGCTATGCCCCAGAAAACATTAAGATTACACCAAATATGATGTGTGCCACGTTACCAAAGAAAGACTCTTGCCAAGGTTAGTATGCCCGTATGGGTTTTTACGCGTTTTCCACGTTTATTACACTAAAAAAATCATATTTTCAACAACACTTTGAAGAATAATTTTTTTATGATCGTATGCTATGTTGTAAACCTTATATCTAAAAGCTTATATAATATTGTAGGAGATTCAGGAGGACCAATATTTCTTTACAACCCAGGCTCAAAAAGTTTCAATCAGGTACGAGCAGTACATTTAACCATATAATAAAATATGGTAAAAATGTCACATTAAATTTCCTTTTATGGTAAAAACATTATTCATAGGCTAATTCTTATACATTTCATATAATAAGCATTGCATCTCGTTTTGTGACGTGAAACTGTGAAACGATTGTATAAATGGCTTAGTAAGTTAGCAATATTAAATTTAATATTGCTAATTTATCAAGTCTTATTTATAAACAAATACAAATTTAAACTGTATGATTTGCGATTTCAGATTGGAATTGTTTCGTTCGGCCGTGAATGTGGGAACGAAAAATATCCGGGTGTTTACACACGCGTCAATCGGTACATAAAGTGGATTCAAGAAAATACAAAAGATGCAACGTATTGCTCCAAATCATTTTGAGTTGAGTGCTAAAGCTAACTATAATAGTAATACGTATTAGTAACGAGAACAATGATTGAAAATATATTTATTTCCTTTTGAGGGACCCAATGATTTATAAACTGTATTTATTATATATTTAATTTAGATAGTATTATTATTAGTAGTACAAATAATATAATATGTTACCTACATATTTAACCATGGTATAAATAAATAATTTACCTTTTTTCCTTAACAAGTTTTCATTAGCTTTCGGGCTCGGATGGTTTCAATATAGTTTGAATTTAAAATTAGAGTTTGGAAATTTTTTACTTAAATATTTCATGATTGTTCTTTGCCTGCAACAATTCACTAATTCATAATATTCACAATAGATTTATTTGCTTTTTATGTGTGTGATACATTGTTACATGTTTGGTTGGAGTAGTAACGTAATAATAATATATTATCATGAAAATGCCAAATTATATTATCTATTAACCCACCAGTTAATGTAATAATACATAAATAGTCCATATAGTTTTTATCATTCATGCATTGTAATTCTACCAAATTAGTAGCTTGAATGAATGAATGAATGAATGAAATGGCAAAAAGATTTAACATTACCTAATTCTTTGCTGCGATGATATAATGCCTAATCTGTCAGTCAAAAAACCTTGCGTGTTAAAGCTTCAGGTATTTTTACGATTTGTTATGTTGACCTCACATGGGTACTAAACCTAGTATTTAGTGTGCAATAATAATGTTATTTCCTTGTCGGATGTCTGAGTTCATTTCAATTTTAATACACATAATTTTTGGCAGTAGTTGTAATAAAGTTACTAAAATATTCTATTTCGCATTTTTATCACAAATTAAAACAAACCCTTGAAACTGCATGAGTTATTCATTAAATAGTTTTTATTCCTCATCCTTTTGAATTGCAATGTTAATTTGTTTAAACTTGTCAGAGTTTTTACTTTGTTGCCCAGAAGAAAATATACACATTGTAATTATTATTCATTTAATCGTGATCGTGATCAAAGAACATGTCAGTAACATTTAATTGCATGATTTTAGAATTTTGTGATTTCGAACAAACATGATAATTCAATAACATTCATCACTCCACTTTTGTCATTGTCTATCTTTTTAAAATCGTAGAGAAAGTGAAACCTCAAATAGAGCAAATGAAGTACAAAAAGAGAAGCTAGCGCAGCAATTCAATCTCACAATATCATTCTAACTATTTTCTAATGAAGTTCTTCCAGAATATGGCCGACTATAATATATTTTCAAAATGTTTCATGCTTCTTATTTTTGTGACTTATTTGGGTGGTCTATGATATTCATAAAAATAATTCTTCGATATATTTACTGTACAGTTACATTTACATAACAAGTTATTTATTTCAATTCAGGAGAAGTTTTGGGTTATTGTACAAGATTTTAATAGAAATATTTCACGTAGTTTTCGCATAACAAAATCATTAATTATTATTTAACTATTAAGAAGAACATTTTATTGGAACATTTTTTTCAAGAGTAGAAGATGGGATAGGTATTATTAATGCTTTTCTACATTTCATTCACCCCCATAAATTGATTTTTGTACCTTACACTAACAAGTATCAGTAAATTTGTTACTGAAATTAGACAAAAAGTAACAATAAAGAATTAATTAATTACTGCTTCAATCCACATTACTCTACTGAATGATATAATCAACCAACATTTAATTAATTTCCAAAATCACTTAAGTTAGATTACATTCCTCCGCTCACTGACCATCAACGTTTGCATAAGCTAAAAATTCTTCACGTGTTATCGCCTCGCCAACTGTATTGGTGAACTTATAATAGTTGGACCCTTTGTCAGCATATCGGGACAAATCGAGACTTCCTTTGCTCAACTTCAAATGTTCGTCACGAACACCAACTACAAGTTTTCCAAACCTTTTCTTTTTCCTCATATATTTGATGAAACGAATGATACGATCAGATGTCGCAGTATCAATTGGATCCAAACAAGATAAAACCAAGACCTTCAGTTTCAGTGTTTTCTTGCATAGCATTTCGGTAACATCTTTGAAGAATGTTCCGAAACTAAGCCCCTGATAAATTAGCGTATCTAATTGAAGCTTATGACCATCATCGATAAGTTTAACGTTTTCAATCTTCAATTTTTTCACACTTCGAGGGATTATTCCTATACCAGCTCTCAAATCATCATCATCACCATCATCATCATCTGACCCTACTAATTCTACCCCAACTAAATTGGTACAACATGAAAAGCGGGAAGATCATTTTTAAATTGTTTTGCGACAATTGGCACAACCGCAAAACTTTAAGATGTGGTAGTTGAAGAGAATAATCACAAATTATTTCTGCTTCGTTTGAAATATTAAGTTTCTCAATTTTGTCAGGAATGACAGACATGTCAATAGTCCCTGACTTAAGACATAATTCCTTGATTTCCAAATTGTTTCTTTGTATTAAACGGAAATTAGACAAAGAAAGAAAATCGACTTTTCCACGTGCTCCACCCCAATTCTTAACAGTAACACGATCGAGCTGAATACTATTTGCATTTAACACAAAGCTTGACACGTCAAAAGACATACCATTTACAGTATTTCTTATGTCTATTTTTAAAGATTGCCGAAAATCAATGTAATCTGTCAAACAAATCTGTTTGTTAATCAAATGTCGTTGGAAATTCACGCATTTCAACGTAATTTCTCTAGGAGCAACACGCGAAGGTTAATTCCATTGCCGGGAATCATAATAGAACAATTACTCAAGGAAATAGATTCAACCATTCTCAATTTATCCAAGTCAACTCGCAGATGATTCTGGGAAGAGAGAGTAGGAGGATCACAGTTGATTATTAGTTTAGCCATATTCTTAGCTTTTTCTAACCAGCTGCTTACATTACCCAATGCGTACCGATTTAAACGTATTTGGCTGAATTCTGCACTTTTGATGTTGTGTCCCCAGGAGTCAAAAAATTCTTGAATTTCTGGAGAACGCCAAGCTTTTGTGCTACGACTTTTATTCGAAAATTTGAAATGCGTAAATGGTAGATCCGGAAGAGAATCTTTGGAGTAATGAATAAATGCGGACGGTTTTAAGGTGTCGGGTGTAAAATGGATTACTCCTCTTTTGCGTAAGAACGGCTCTGCAGTCGCATTCCATTGGTTATTCACCAGACGACAGTTTTTAATTTCGTTCAGTGGAAGAAATTGAAAGACGTTGTGGATAATCTGCATAATAATAATAAATTAAATTACGAAACAAGTAGATGTAATGTTTAATTTGTACCAGAAATGCAATTAATTAACCCTTGAAAAAACTCTGATGATAGTAATAATTAGATTTACCGTATCAATTAATAGTGGATTCTTGCCAGAGGCGCTGAGAGGATTCGCACTACTTTCTTGGTTTACTTCCGGCAATTCCGTACGCTGATCTGATAGTTTCTTCATTCCGGTGAGAATTTTGAGCATTTCGAGCATGTTCGTTTGGTCTTCTTGGTATTTCGAAGTTATGATGTTGTAGAGTACCGTTTTTCTAAAAGCAATGTGTCGAATAGGAGCCTAAATATTCAAAAAATGTTGACCATTATCGATATGTCCTTTTAGTAGGGAGAGCAGCTTTCAGGTTCCGCATCTCTTCCTAAACCGAAACCCTAAACCACTAACACTAACAAAAGTTAAACATTTGAGTAATACCTTGATCAAAAGGTATTATACAGATATTATAGGGAAATTGGCGTGGAAGAATAAAACACATTTTTTCTATTCGGTTTCACCTTTGTCAGTTATATCGCAATTTTTCATTTTTAGGGCAAGATTTGTTAGGTGGAAAAGGATGAAGGAAGGGTTTACAATTAATTTAATAGTTCAATTTCAGTAAGTATGCTAATTTAATTTAAGTTGCTAGATTCCAAATAATTTAATATTTCTTGTATTTCAAATTATAACTTACAATTCTACGATATTCGATTTTTGTTAGCAATCCTTTCTTCAACAAAGTCTGTAATGCTCTCTCCATTTTTCTGTATTCTGTTTCTTCTTGTGCAGTGTGTTTTCTCATAAATGGGTAATCCATTGCTAATTGCTCCGGCTGAAGTGACTGAACTACCAACAACGGCCAACTGATGAACACAAATTATTACGAATAATACAGAATAAAGAAACTATTAATTAAATAATGTTGAAAGACTTTTAGTAAATAGTAAATATAGTCAATAAAATTAATTATAGACAATAAATATATAGATTATAAATGAAAAGATATAAATTTATTTTTATTACCAATTAACCAATATTATTAATCCGATTGATGTGTTTAGTTGAATGATACGATGTGAAGGTAATAAAATGGTTACATGTGATGGTGACCTGATGACACAAACCTAAAACCAAGAGCGACGAACAACAACAAATTACGAACAATATTATTGAGAACAACGGCATCAATCACTGACTAAAAAGTCTCTAAAAATGGTCGACCTGTTGTGTTTCGTTGATAAACAAGAAATGAGCACGAAACGAACTACGAACGACAATGAAATCTACAATCCACAAGTAGCGCTGGTGTAAAAAGCCAAGGAGGCAGGCGTCTGCCTTCCAATATCTAGTTGATAAAAGAATAGTATCGCACGTTTTATAATCTCAGATAGAAACGTTACTATATTTATACTAACTAACCGGGTATCGACAAGACAAATTCTGAAGTCTGTCTCACAAAAAACTCCATATAATAAAGTGCAAGATATCCTTGATATGGCTTGTGTAGCAGAAAAGAGACAACTTTATCAACGAATTATTTGCAATTTACAGTATGAATTTTTTTGTTATCCTTCACGAATGCATACATTACAGATTCATACAAATTTTACGAATTTAAGAAAAATTTGTTTGTAGGACTAATTAATGGACATGAGGGTTATTACCATGCCACAGTGAGCAGAAATTATTCTGGCCGCGCCACTGCTGAGTTGTGCGTCGATGTGAACTGCTAGCTTGGGCAACGGCTAAGTTCAGCTCAGCAAGGAAATCGGCAATCGCCCATTTTTGCAAACTTTGACACTGTTTATTGGCCAGTGGGGTTAATTGGGGGTGACCAAACTA
>JABASD010002830.1:0-23674 GCA_019776165.1 Pogonognathellus flavescens
TGGATCCATTTTAACGGACGATTCCTTTAGATTTAACGGAAAGCTACTTTAAATCCGGGCTGCAGAATTTAGCGTGTATTATTTAGTAAATGCACTTTACGTTTTTTCAACTTAAGGAAATAGCACTGGCTTCTAGTATGCATTTATCAGTATGACTTTACGGTCTATTTACATAGACATTATTACTAACTACTTACTATACTACAATTTGTACACTCATCTAATGCCAAATATTGTGACGTGATCATTCTGATCATGAAATGTAAGCTAACCGTCTTGAACAACTCAATTGCTGACATGAGAAGTACTACCTTATTTACATTCGCTGTCAAAAGAAAATAGTTGTTCCTTGGGATTGTCGTTCTACTGAAACTGATAAATATTGGTCTACTAATACAGCAGCGGTATCGTTTTATCGCTTGGATCATTATACACAAATACGGGTTACGGTGACTAAATATTCTAATAAGTGTGCAATAAGTATTGGAGCATGATGTGTGATGTGATGTATGCGTGTTCAACTGTATCGTATGGTTGTCGTCGCGGTTTATTTTCGATTAGTCTACTAGTAGTCTAGAATCTACATCATGTGTCATCATCTCTATCTACTAATAAGAAATATGCCACTGTATAAAATTCAACTTTTTCTTCATTGTCTTTACCACTTGCAATGGTACACTAAGCCAAAGTGCTTTTGTGTTTAATAATATCGTCATACTACTTCTTGGGGATGCCTACTTCTCGTGAAACTTACTCGAGTGTAGTCAACCGAACAATTCAAGCAAATCAAAGTCAACGAGTTATTTTATGAACAATAAGAAACACACACAGCGTTCTTGACTGTTTTCTCGTATACTACGTAATACTGACACACTAAGGAAGGAAGGGTAAAGGAAAGACTAAACAGACACATTCATAAGCATAAATGCCAACAACAACAAACCTAACAAAATGTTAACTGCGTTGCATTCCCTTAATGTTAAACTCCAACTAGTAGACGTTTGTCTTGGCTTATCTTTAATAAGTATGTGAGGTATATTTATACACGCAGTTAACAGATTAGACATGAGTTTGTTGTTCATGAGTATTATATGCACAGTTTCAAGCTGACGTTGACTGTCTCATGCTGTGTATTAATACAGTAGGTAAACGACATATTATGTTTAAAGTTACATCCTGTCATGGGAAAATGCTCACTACATGCACGAAGGGTTTTGCACATATTCTAAGGTGCATCCCTTGTTTCTCTGTCTACTGAAATGAAACAAATGGCAAATGTTCTAGTATTGTTCGTTTGTATCTTGCCGACAGTATGCCATAGAGGCATTACAAATTAGTTTATAAATAAATGACACAGACAACGGCCCTCTTCTTTTATTCTTGCGATACAACTCGACGAGTTCATTAAAGAATTATTACGTGCTGATGTGTATGCCCCAGTTATTCCGAAAATATTAACTTCCACGATAATTATTGCCCAATTTCATACAGAAAATCAATAAGTGACTAAATCAATAAAAGTGTTATGTGAATGCTCTAAAAGGAGCTATATACTCACACAGTTCAGTTTAGACAGAAATACACTGGTAGAATTTTCCCAGGAAAATAATACGAACCGTTTCCCATAAATACCTAAATTTATCATACTGCAATTAATTTATTTCTACGATTTATCTACCAAGATGAGATTAAAAGCTAAAGTTAATAATTCCTCCTTGTTCTGTGATAATATCGTAGTATTATTGGCAATTTCCGTAGGATGCCTATTACTCAGCTGCATAAATTGTGTTCAAAGTGCGAAAACTCAAGCGAAATCAACAGCACAGCTGAAATCAGCCAGAGATGATTTATCTGATAATGACAGCAGTGCCTCCGGAACATCGGATGGTTCTAGTGGAAGCGGGATACTGGGTTCAGCATCAAAATATTCATATCCTGTCTATCAAACTCAGGGATCTTCATCCAACAGTTTTTACCCATCTGCATACAGCCCTTACAGCAACCCATATTATCATTATTTAACTGGTAATTATTTAATAACTCACGCCTACTGCTTGGTCTACTAATATTATTAGTATTCTCACAGTGTGTACGGATATATTAATATACAAAAAGTCTATAACTTTCATTTAGTATGGTAACTCTATACCTATAGCGTATTTCTCATTATTCACTTGTAAAGTAGAAAATTAGGTATGATGTGAGCTACGCATTTCGTAATTAATTAATCAATTTGGAATGAAGTTGCTAATCCGCTTTAGTATTCTCCCATTCTATTATAAATATTTTACTGAATCAAATAAAGGACCATACTATGACCGAGTCGCTAGGGAATTCTCGGCTCGTTCAACAACTTTGCCTATGATGGCTGTTGCAAGTAACCAAGTTGGATTTCAAGGTAAAGTTTTCAGAATATTCAATTACTTAGGTCATAGTCTTACGTGTAAGACTACCTTATAGAGAATTTAATAGCAAGGAATTTATTGAATATTTAGACGCGTCTCCGGAATATGGTAGTTTAGCGTTAGCTTCTTCAGGAGGAGGCCACGGAGGAGGCCATAGTGGTCACGGTGGAGGAGAGGGACACGGACACGGCCATTCTGGAGGACAGAGTGGCCACGGTCATGGGTGGGGATGGAAGAAAGGCCATACGTAATACGATTTGTATTGTATTTAGTAAAAGTCAAATCAGTTTTAAGATGCCTGCAACAACTCATAAAGGATTCATGTTAATATTTCTGACTGAATTTTCTTAGATACTACGAAAGTGTCTCAAAAGTTGATACTTCATCTCTTGGTCTCCTAGGGCTTCTTGGTTTACTTTCTCTTCTGTCGGTAAGTTTGTAGATGTCAAACATGTTTGAATATTCATATGTGGATAGGCAGTTTTACATTTATGCAACCTCTTTCCTGTCTGAAAATGATTTCAGAACGTTTTACTTCTCATCACAACGACTACGGCAGCTTCTGGTAGAAAGAGGAGATCTGTAGAGGATTCAAAGTACTTGGATCTGAGTCCAATATCTTTCCTAGAGCCAGAAATTGAAGAAAGCGAAGTTTCAAAAACAGAAAGAGTTTGCCAATTAGTTCTGCCGTCACTGGTAATTCAAAGAGCAAATGCCCTTGAAACTTTGAAATTTTCCTACAATTACCGTTCATGGATTATTTTCTATTACATCTTATAGAATGTTGTTGCTCACGCCAGTTACGGAAAAGTACCTTTAAACTGCACTCACCGAGAAGTTTGTATCACAAATAGGATACTTGTAAATGAAATTGGAATGGAAGGTCGTTCTGTAGGAGCTACATTAAGGTAATCGAAATTGTTTGAATTCCTGGAAAGAGATCTTTTCTGTAATTTCCTATACAAGACTTGTGCAATATATCTTACATTACAATATACCCCAGCTTAGTTGTTTTCTTTGTTGTCAAATTTAGCCTTTTTAGTAAACTTAGTTTATGCATCTGGTAACAACGCAATACACGATATTAATATATTATGTTTTCTCCAATGCCTATATTATCACAATATTTTTATGCTTTTCAAATTATGTTACAGGGAAGTATTTACTAATAAACTTTTTTGAATAATGATAGCTCTGCAATTGCAAAACTCTTAAAACCAATGGATAAAGGAGGTGATATTGGAGATCAAGTGGTGAATGCAAGCTTGGTGGGTCGAAACGGACAAGACTGTGAAAAAGTATTTCCACTTTGTGACAATTTCAATGGTACAGCATACAGCCTTCCCGAATTGATTTCGCCGACAAAAATTTCAGCTATTGCAAGAGGTCAAGCGACAAAACTCATATAAAATTCACCCAGAGCTGTGATGCTCATTACATGATACATAATCCTAAATGACCGAAATTAACGGACGTATTATGGATCATGGTAATTACTTATACTTATGTGGATTTCGCTTTAACAATTAAATATACTTGTTGTTAACGATCAAAAATATTAACCTTGTACAAATCCCTTTACTAATGAGTTCTACGGAATATTTAGCCACGAAAACAAAAACGCCCAAGTAGGCACACATTATTAGCAGAATGTGAAAGAGGTAATAATTATACAAAAAGTAAGAATGTTGTATTGTGCCTATGAACTGTAAATGTACTCCATAGAAGTAACTTTTCTATTAATTCTACGTAAGAACTCAATCATTTATCTTAAGCAATCGGATATAAAGATCTTGCAAGAATACTTTTCTTTGAAACTGTTCTGCAACTCTGTGATGTTGTTAGTAGAGGAGAATTATCTAATCACACTAGTTCTCGCAAAGATCAATTTATCAACCTTGGTATTTGTTAAAGTAAATATAATTAGAAGATTAGTAAAAGTATTATGCCAAGATAATACGTAGATAATTTATTCAATGTTTATGTTGTTTGGGAAGCGTGGGTAGTGATGCGTCGAATGCCGGTTTGGTGGCTTTATATACAAAGACAGATCAAAGCCTGGCAGATATGATTTAAATAATCTCCTAATTTTGCAATGTTTGAGAATAAAGAAGATTTATAACCATCAGTAAACCTCTGTACTATGACTTTCACTTTGACAGTGACGCGCTTTGCTATTATCCTCCATTCCTTTCATCTTTCCCTAGTTTGTCAACGATATTCTTATTATACCTTAGTCCCTATGTAATTAGTATGTTCTATATTATGTAAAAAATTCTTTGCATTGCATCCATTACCCCAAATTGGACACAGTACAAAGGATATCAAACAAGCCACCACTTTCTATAATAAATGGCATTATATAATAATCTTCATGTTGATTTAGTAGGTTATTCCTTTTTCGGATATGGTCTGTGTAATAAAGTAACAAAATAATGCATTCAAAATTTACCCTGCAAATACAACTAGTTTACTAATAATGGCTAGAAAGAATAAAAAAAATTGATTTTACTACAGCGATTCACCTGATTAATTCTGCTAATTGACGGAAGTTTGCAACAATAAAAAATATTGTGAGAATTTTACTGTTGAAACAAATTCTATACGTAGGTACACTTAAGTACACTTACGAATACGCTTATGAAAGGTATAAAAAGAATATCATCATAACATTATAAAGTTGATATTTACATGTTGAGGTTATCAAACATACTTCTTTATGTATAGGTAATAAAATTATTATCCTTGTCATATAAATGGAATTAAATGATAGTGCTTACTAGCAATTAGTTGTACAGAAAAGAATTTTTACCATTAAGAAGTCCTCCAGATCCTCCACCTTCCACCATTTTTACTGAATTTGATGAGCTGAATGTATCTGATTTTGAAAGTTTAGGATCAAAATGCGAATCTGCGGCTAAAAAAGATTTAGTGCTTTCCAGAGAGGATTGACATTGTTGTTCTGTTGTGTCTTGAGACCACAACCGTTCTGGAAAATTTTGTTTGAATTCCGAAGTCAAGTCATTGCAATATTCGGGAATATCTTGTTCGTTGGGACGATTTTCGGATGTAGAATCAATGGCAGTAGCCGCGGAAGCACTAGCTGGATATGTATTTGATGAGGACTGTGACCGTGACTCTGAATCTATCGCTGGTGAAGAAAACGAGGAAGGCAATGCGTTAATCGAGGGTGAAGAAAAAGAAGCTGAATTTAAACTATCTCTTTTGGTATTAATATTACTACCACTATTATCAATTTTTGAAGAACTAATTACATTAAGGTTAGAACTAATAGATGACAACGACGAGGAGTCAGCGGAAGAGACGGATGGTGATGCTAACGACGTCAGGTCTGTTATTGTCTTCTAAGTACTACACGCCATTGTCATGTCATTCCTTCTTAATATCTTAATAATAAAGTGTTGACATTGAAAGCGGACATCTTACGCATACGACCTTCTTCCCATATGAACGCGTGTACTTCAACACGTAAGAGAGTTTTCACATTTTTGATGTTTCCGCATTATCCAAAGCACGTCATTCTACACAACTAATTCTAAGAACTATATCCATTTGCTACTATAACGAAAAATGAAAATTTAAAAGAGGAGACGATTAGTAAACATTTATCTCATCAATAATGCGTCTTCTGGTTTGTAAGAATTGTTGGTTGATGAAATTCTGTTATTGTGTTGTAGGGAGTGCGGTTCGGCACGTGGACTCGTTTATCAATCATTGAACGTTTCTGTGCTTGATTTTCTGCGTAGAATCAGATGCGAGTTAACTTGGTCGGGGGGAAATATCGATTGTGACAAAAGCTGAGTTCCAACTTCTTCTGTGTTCGTAGCAGAAACGTGTATAGCCAGAAACCCAAGAGTCTTCTTGGCTTTCATTCACGAGTTCTTCTGCAGATACCCAATGTACTACTACGGATGTGAATGAGCAACATTGAGAGACTTTCTTCCTTGCCTTGCTTTGTCCTCCTTTCAAAACTATTCCATATATTCTACGAGTAACACTAGCACAACACTAATCTACAGCTGTTTTCTACACAAAAGTGACAATACTTGACTACAAAGATTTCAATGCTTTTGTTTAGTCACGTATATTTATTATTAACCTAGATACTCACTATTCACTACAAAGAGACTCACTACGAGCACAACACTAAGCTACGAAAACAATGCAGAAATAATGTTTACAACTTTTATGTGTGGATCAGACAGGTTAATTTAATTTCCCAAATGATATTATTTCTTAACCCTCTCACAAGATATTTGGTTTTGGTCAGAGGTGTTCCGTATTTAAATGCACGAATTAACTGTTCTCCATGTTCTTTGTTTAATTAGTATGCACAAAGTGCCTCTCGAATAATGAGAATTCGTTTTTTCCATTTGACACACTTTCACCGAATTGCTTTCTTCACTTTCACAAGAACTTTCTCTCCAACGTGAATATAGAGTCCA
The DNA here is from genome assembly GCA_019776165.1 of Pogonognathellus flavescens. Classification (NCBI taxonomy): domain Eukaryota; kingdom Metazoa; phylum Arthropoda; class Collembola; order Entomobryomorpha; family Tomoceridae; genus Pogonognathellus; species Pogonognathellus flavescens. Next base: position 6,872 of record JABASD010002830.1, read on the forward strand.
CACTTATTCCAATTGTCCTGTTACTACTAAAATGTCTTTCTTGTAAAAGTAAATTAACAAAATTCAACTGTTATTATGTCTATTTTCTCACATGTTTATTTAAGTTCACAAATTCACACAGCTAAAATATTCAATAAACAGAAGGTTAGTATTTTTCTAGACTAAGAATGAGTTTGTGTGTAAATAAGTTATAGTGTACGCATGTAAGAAGATGAAAATCAACTGTGCACGAGTTTCAGTTGGGAATAAGAAAGAAACAAACAGAATCTGTAGCTATAGAGTAGTATTATCTGTTAAGTTCACTCTTGTGTGTGCCAAGAGAGAGGAGTACATAGGGACAATTCCACTCTGCTTATTTAGGTACTAAGCCAGTTGAGGAGTTTGGGAGGTACCTATTCGTACACATTGTTTAGGAACAGGAACCTCACATCACAAAACACCGACGAGCTAGTTTGCCTAGAGTGAGTACAGGTTCAGTGGTTGTTAGATTTCGAATAGATACGAATAGACTGAAGTGTACTGACTACTGACTGTAGAATACAGTAGAGAGAAAGAGAGAGAGAAAGAGAGAGAGAGAAATTACCAGACTTAAGGTTCCATGCGCAGCTTGATCGTCGAGACACATCAGCGACAGACCGAACGTGTAGTTTACTAGTAATGCCTACTCTAACTTAATTCTACGTCTAGCCTTGTGTAAAGGCAACTTTTTACACTCCATGTGTACCAGAGCCGAGCTCACACTATTTCGCTACGGGAATACCCGAGGAAGAATACGGCTATGAACGACAACACCCTTTCTTTGGTTAGAAAAATGGCAAAACTCATCTTATACTACCGGGTGAAAGAAAACTGGTACAAAGTCTGCAAACTTCTTGTATAAGTAGTATGTATACACAATTACACGTAGAAATACAAACTTGCTTTTATTGCATCAAAAATTCTGAACAAATACTTCCAACGGAAAAGACTCCTTCCTACAATTATCTATAGTAAAATAATAACAGGAGAATTCGATTTCCACGAGATACTGTCACAAAACATCTTTAACATATGTTCGTCGTGATTTCTTACGTTGCATTTTATACATTCCTACTATACTATCTATCTCTATATACGAATTCAGTTTGCTTCTAGTATTTCTATTAGTGTAATAGAAATTGTGTGTAGAATTGCAAATTCATTTCTAGGTGAAAGTCAGTTAGCTTGAAAGATTCTATATAGAATTACATGATTTGGATTTTGTGAACGTGCTTCACGAGCACAAAGGCATGCGCTTCTTTGTCCTGCTGTGGCTCTCATATATATGTGGCAAAAAGCAATCTAGTAATATGCACTGTGTGTAGTGAGTTTTCTATCAGAATTTATTTCTACTATAGAAGTTGAAAGCTACGTCGAATTTCATCACTTGCAAAACAATCATCTTGTAGCCAGAGAACTAGTATGCTTCCTATCTTGCTGTATGAATATATTTTCATATATTTTATACGCAGTACTCATTTTATCTCGAAAATTCTCTACTTAAGCTAGCTAGTAGCTACTTCGTTAGTAAACTGAAAATCAGAAGATACAGTTATGGTGCACACGTTAACACTGCTATGTGAAAGCCGTGATGGTCTATCTCTGTGTAGTTTTAGCCGTGGCATTGTCTTTCAGTGTATTTAAACGGAGAAGCAGCGTAGCAGGTTTAGCTTCTGCTGAAATTGTTTCCAGAGAATACACTTTCACGAAGAAAGTTAACTGAATCTGTACTAAGCTAGCTAGCTACTCGACAATAGAAAAAAGTTGCTTTTCCTAAAGAATTGCTTCTTTTTGCCTATACTGCATATGTCTTTTGTGCTTTGAATTCTTCGTGGTCTGAGTTGTTGCTAGCTTGGTGTTCTTAAAATCCATAACTTGGTCGATTCAGTCATAAGACCAAGCTACATCTCAGAAGCCGTGCACTATACATGAGGTAACTGTGCAGTAATGTCTTAAGGTACTACTAATGCCACTATTGCTACTATACAGCCACCGTGCAAGGACAGGACACGACATCAATACACAAAGATTCTAATACTCCACACTTGGCTAAATGGAAGATATGTAATGGAAATAATATTGTATATGGTAGCAGTAGCAATAAGCTCAAATATTCATAGTCCGTCGTACAAACAACAACTGCTGCATGTGCTTTCGCCATTGCTATTTTTTACCACTTGGGTCTTTCTATGCAATATATTATGAATATTATTTGCCTTACTGAGAATTGCCAACAAGACCACTTTAAAACTGATATTATTTATTAAGTAGTTAGTGAAGTAATATACATACTAACCCATTTCAATTTATTATTGTGACCGAAGTCGTTTGTGAGAAAAATGCAATTGCTGCAGTAAAACAAATGAAGTCGTATTTAAGGATTTAGAGGAATTTGTAGGAAACCATTGAGATTTTCTTGTTGAATTTGGATTTGGAAGGAACCGCATAAAGTCTCTTTCATAAAGTCAGCAAAGCAGACTGTCTGTGTGTGTAAGAGAATAGCCACCCGTTGTCAAACTAGATAAACAAAGCTAACCAATGCAGGACAATCGAAATGCACCCTGAAGAGCTGGAACTATGAAGTAGCTGTATTACAACTCTCTACAGCAATTTCTCCTACAGAGTTTACAACTTTTACAGAGTTAGGAACATCAACACACACTATAGCACAACAAAAGGAAACTCTTTCTTTCAACAACGGAGCATTGTGCTGTGTACTATTGCTAACACCACACATGTTGCGGTGCAGGCAGAGTACAACTAGTAGTATGAACAATTCCATCAACCATAATAATTCTGTAGTTCTATTCAAATAGACAGTCTTTGCAATTCGTTTTGCAAACATAAAGAGTAAGTAGAATGGAACACACTGGGGGATCTCTTTCAAATTGCGTTTCTCTGGAAGCCGTTACCAATCCCCTCTAGGTATATATATACATATGTCTTCCCCCAACTTGCTGCAGAATGGAATTGATTGCATAATAAATATTTTCCAGATCCGTTTTAGTTTTGCTTATTCCAACAGTAGTTTTGCGATTTTTAGTTTAGTCGCTGCTTTGTACTTAAATAGTATTGTGTGTAGTGTACTTAAAATATTGCCTATCGCTACCGCTTATCTCTAAATTAAACACATCATGCAAACTTGCATCGGAAGGACTTTGCTTTATTCCGTAGGCAAATTAAAAACTTTGTCAATACTTTCCTTTTGCCAACCTACATACATAAAATTTTAAACGAAAAGTTTAGCAATAAATGCAAATTGTAAATAGGGACATCAACCACTATTGTAACTGTAAGTGGTACCTGCTACAATTTCTGAAAATAAGTTTGGTAAATCAACGAATAAAAAAGTGTAGTTTAATGTATCAGATTTTCAGCATGAAAAAAGTGTTACTAAATAAGTAGTCCCTGTGGTGGAAACACATTTCAAACACAAGTTACCAAAAGTAAAGATTGTTTTTCCATAAACTCTACAAAATTTTTGCTTTTGTTTATCTGCATTTCAATAGCTACGCACTGGACTATTAATTAACTTTTACTTAAGAGGAACGAGTAATACTTTAGATAATGGAAAAAGGAAGTGTACACAGCAAAATATATATTACAAAAAATGTGGTCATCATTATTGGCATACAAATGCAGGGATTTCGCACAATCTTTGAAACCTAATACCTTGCACAATACTACATAAATATGCGTAGATTGGGAATCTTTGATTTTACAAGCAAACTTGTTTACTTATTACTTGATACAATAACCCACTTTCGTTGATAGAGAAGGGCTTTTGAGAATACCCTGAAATTCTGTAAACTCTTTAAACTACAATATTGAGTTTATGTTGAAGAAAGTGTATAAATAGAGATGCTTTGCATGGAAGATAGTATACTAATAGAAATCTAAAAGGAATCTACGGATGCATAATGCTTTCACATCCTGTCGACAGCACTTAAAGTTGAGATGGTTAGCTTGAACGGAGTGCATTGAGCGAACAAGTTTTAAAATCGAGAGAAGAAACCAGGTAATGTAAAGTAATGGGTCCAGAAGTAGACTCACTTATGTTTGTGCATTTTCAAGCTGAAAGACAAATAGAAAGCGTAGGAGTTTCATTTTTTCTTAGTTATCGTCCTGTACATCTATTCGGTAAAGGCAAAGTATAAAGTACTTTATACAATCTATAACGTAACCCAACGTAAACTAAAAAAAGAGGAGCGAATGATCGTATCAGCCCGGATCTGTTGTTCTAATTTGATCATAACTGACTGAGTTATATACTGATTTTTCCTGTGTAGAAGAACATTTTATTAACCTACATTTGTAGTATATCTAGCTACCACTTTTCTTACATATATAAAGTTAGTTAAACTGTGGTAAAAGTGGCTTGTACAAAATATGGTGCAATATGAAGTATTAATAACAAAAGCATTTTACCAAAAAGGTACATAGAACAAAACTGTAAGTCAGCGCAGATCAGGAAGCTAGAAACGTGAGTTCGAAACTCCTATAGTAAATCCATAATTCATATATTTACCAGAAAAAAATCCGTTTTAAGATGGGAAAAACAAGTAAATGTTTGAAAATAGTATGTTGTCGTCCTATATTAAAGCCATATATAGGTGTCCAAGTTTGTAAGTTTGACATGGACATTGATTTACTTGCGCAGTTTGTAAAGTTTAGAAATGTGACCACGTACAAGTTACACGTATAAAGTTTGTAGTGTAGTATAGTATATGTAGGTTGTATAAGGATGCTTACAGTTGTTTCACATAAATGTCTGCAGAAATGAAAAGACAGGTGTATAGAAAGTGGTGTGAGGTAGGTAGAGTGTTGTGTACAGATATTTAGACATAATAAAACTAAATGCATGAGTAGTTTGCTTCTTTTCATTGTTCCTCTTGTGTGAGCAATGAACAGAGGCGGTTATTAAATATTTACCTGTAACCCGGTCTATACTTATAATATAAGTATACTCAGGAGCCTACACAATACACATTATACATTTTAGGTGTTGCAGTTTTACTTGTAGCCCCATGAAGCACGAGTCGGTTCTGTTTGAATGTTCATGTCTTGTTTGTTTTTTCCCTTCCAGGTCGTACATTTCAATCTGAAATCTGAAGATAGTCCTCCCTGGAGCTTAACGCTCCACCTAACCAAGGCTGGAAGCCTGCGTCACTGGCGTGGTATTGAGTTTCTGGCATCAGTGCTTTCTGAATTATCCTCGAAATTCACAAAAGCTTTCAAATTTAAGTTTAGACGTTTTTGGTTTCCTTTCTAATCCCTTGTGACCATTGCGTATTTGACTTTACTCTCCAGACATGGAACTAGATGCTTTCTACAAAGACTCGGTAGTAGAACAAGAACCTTAACATTGGTAATGGGAATACGGCAACAGTGAATATTTCATGAGATGAAACCTGACATTGCTTGCAAAAACAGACTGCTATATTACAGGTAGTAATAATTGCAGTTGAAATGTAGATTTTCTCTGAAGTAGCATGCACTGTTGAACGTTGCGATACTACTAACACTCTGCATTTTGGTTGGAATGTTATGCAATTTAAGTAATTGTAATTTTTAATAAGATTACAAGTTTTTTGTGTATCTTTTTGTAGTAGGTGAACTTGAATGTATTAATGTGGTAGTGGGGCACAGTAGACACTTGCAGTAATGGATTAGTTGAGATTCATGGTGACTTATTTAGTTATTAGTCGTGTGTACTGTGAGTATTTCAGATTGAATAATATATGAGAATAATTAAAACTTAAATGCATTTCCGCATTACTTATGTACAACGTAAAAGGTTTTGTGACTACATACAGTGTAGATTTGCATGCAACTTGCATAATATAATAAGCATATTGAAGTTGAAGGTATATTATACCTTGATACACATGTACACATTAATACAATGCAATGTCAAGTTTTCCATTTATGTAATTCTTATTAACGATTCTGTTTAACTGTGTACATTTTACAAATAGAAGAATTACATAGTTATGGTTATTATGAGACAACTATATCATCTGACATGTGCGATATACCTATGTAATCTCACTTTATGTGTGTTCCTAAAAAGAAGTTTTTAAAAAATAACAGCATATTTAATATTTAACATACCTATTACCTACCTAAACTCATTATCAAAATATTTTGAAAAACTATCTGTCGAAGTCTAAAAACGATGGATTCGGCTCTACTGTTAAAATTCACTCACAAACGTGCAACCAATTGCATTAAAATTTAATTTACTTACCCATGTTTACCTACCACGGTTAAATAAAGAAATTGCGTGTTCTTTTTATACCTTCATAATGTGAAAAACAATAATACTAGGTATGCATTCATATAGGAAATAGGATTAAATATTTAAACATACAATGTGTAGTATTTAGATACCTATCTCTATGTAATAGGCATGTATATGGAGGGATATTCGGATATTACTTATGATACTTGATAGAATATATATTTTATATTGTGTCTGTTCCTTATGCCTTGCTGAACCTTAGCTAATGAAACATGTATTAGATATCAATTATGGGCAATCACTAAGATCTGTCGTTAAAGTAGTAGCATTGAAAAAAGTAACGAATATAAATGCAAAACGGATTAGGTGCAAATCAACCGTTAAGGTGACCTTAAAAACTACTCGTATATTCTGTCATAGCTATTACATGTTCTTAAATATTTACACATCTGATTCATATTCTTCAATGTCTTAACAACATAGCCACTGAAGCAGCACGGACAAACTAGCATTTACACTTAAAGCCGAAGCAAAGAAAAATTGGAGAAAATATTATACAAGTAGAAAATATTCTATGAACTTAAGGTTGTTGACAAAGAATTCCCTTGAGCCGATAGATTGTTATTTACTTTGACAATGCCTTCTGTATACTTTACACTATCTGTATCTAGGAATTCTTGCTTTTAGTCTTTGTGTTGTTTCTTTAAACATTTTGCTGCAGCGGAACAAAAAATAATCGATTTCAATTACATTCAACGTAGTTGCTATACTATTGACTGTGTATATGTTTCTGCAAACAAATGGATACATATATAATGAGCTGGTGTAGTTCCAAACTAACACAAACTGTAGGTTGATTACCAATATCAACTATGCACTTTACTTTACTGTGGTCAGTACATTACTTTTGTTTGCTCAAGTTTTATTAAATACAGGTGTTTATCTTCTATTTAAATAATGGACATGTCTCAAAACAACGGCAAAGAAATGGTAAAGAAACAGAAATACATATATACATACAATACCTTCCCTTTGTATAAAATGTAAATTGTATAATACTACTATATATGTAAGCAAAATATTTTTCTAGACGATTCGTAGACGTATGCAATGTATATGTATAATTTAAATCGACCTTTTCTTTTGTCCTAAAGACACGATATATTGACAAGCGCTCTTTATTAACAATATAAAGTTGCTATTTCCATACTTGCTTTTAACATCCAAAGGTATCCAAGGTATAATATACACAAGCATTTTAAAAAATTCGTTTAATTACCTTCTTCCGCAGTGCAATGTGTATTCTACATCATATAAATTGTTCATACACATTATAAAGTATCTCAAGATAATTACATGCAAATAGATTTCTGTAACTGAAAGAAAAGCTCATCATGTGATTCAGTAACAGCAAAGTAGATTACAATTAGAAAGGTTTGAGATAATAGCTTCAAATTTGGAACGTGTATTCCAGTGGTCCATTGGAATCCTCATATATAGGTTCGAAGATGGGGAAAATCGGAAAAATCCCAAAATTGAACTCCTATAACCTGTATGATGTTTAATATACAGTATGTATATAGTCATAACAATTTATTACAATGCATTACCACAATAAAATCTATAAGTAGTTTTATTAGCTTTGTACTACAAACCTACAACAGAAGAGTCTTCAAACAGGTGTGGGCGCTATATCATTATTATATATGTTTATGTGAAACCTAGTAAATGACTATAAATAAGCATACTGAAACTGGAACCAAAATTATAAAGAATTAAAGAAAATGAATGATATACCTATAAATCCATACTCTTGGTTATGTTTATATTATGTAGTTTCGGAGCTTAGAATTAAATATACCCAAGTCATTTATTCTGTTCTTGTATTGAAACCAGGATGGAATTACACGTTTTATTTTACATCATGAATTCGCGTACACATGTAATATTTACCTAATATAACATGGCTGCGGTAAAGCTGCAATTACCAAACCTGCAATCACGTATGTGCAGTACAATTACACACACGTTTCCTATGATTGTATGGAAGTAATGAAAAATTGTATTGAAATTTCAATATTATCATTTCCACTGCTGCTGGCGTGATATTGTTTATACCCACAGACACATATAATATTATGGTGATAATTGTACACAAACATTCGTGTGATATAATATAATATGCATTACAATGAAAGTTTAGTGAGTGCCATAAATAATCAAGCTTCTTTCAAACACGCATCTAGTACTTTATGTAGAAACCAATCCATACTTCTTACTAGGCATTAATTAATATGATGTAAGACGTTTATACACCATGATTATGATTTTATAACATAACTCTTCACAAACTTCAAAATCTCACGATTTCCTGCTTCTCACCGCATTAATTTCACTGCCCATTGATTAGCACACTAAACGCTAGCGTACTCAAACTCACAACATGAAACAGCATACTCTGTCTCACAAACGTTATTAAGCGATGTACATCATCGAGCAACACATGTCAATTCTCTTGAAAACCAAATGAAATTAACACAAAAATGATTTTTGAAAAGGTTTACATTTGCAAATTTCTGCTACTTTACATGCAAGCAGCAATTACAATTCCTGTTCCTGATGAGAAGAGGAAGTATATCTGACTGCATGTCTTTTGCACACACTGCCTACGTACAAAGCGTAGCTAAAATGCTTGAGGACTTATTGTTGTTTGGTTGGACGGATGAAAAACTTGGTTGTAGTAGAATTACTAATTTGGTTGCATAGAAATCTTAAGAAGGTGCACTCTAGTACAACGAATACAAGCCAAACAAATATTTCACACATATTTTATTGTTATGCTCATACCATTTGTGTAATATGCATAACTGTATGTATATTTCGTACAGAAGAGTCACAAGCAGTTTATATTTATTAGCTTCAACATTTTAGCCTCTTACATAATTTTCTTGTTATTGACTGTTAGCCAAAAAGTCGTAATGTTATGGCTTTTATGATTAATAGAAGCTGAGTAGCAAATATAGGTAACACAGATAATATTATAAGATATAGCAACCTACTTATCTACGCAAATCCGTTGTTATTGCATCTGTATGTAAATAACGTTCGCAAAAAATTTATTAATATTTATGACGCTCTGTATTATACAACGGTTTCCATAAGCAAGCGTCGGCCATTAGAGCGAAAACCAGAAGATAATTTGAGGGCACGAACATATCTTCAGAAATCTTAGATAAGTAAGTGTACTGTTGAAATATTATTTGCGTATATTCAATGGACAAATAAATCTAATAAACTTTCTAACCCAATTTATATTTTATTTATCTAATGAAGTGATTCTATACTACTACCTCCCTTGTAATTTACATGGAACTGCGACGCAATGTTAGTACAGTTGTAATACTAAACTGACTGAGAGTTAAACGTAATTATGTGTAATTTGATGTCAATTGCTTACCAGATAACAGAAAACAAATTTATATTGGAAGTGTATAAGTACAAAAGGAATTCTCGACATGAAAACAACATGAGACACATCATGCAATAGAGGTATGCGTTACAACACGCTTATTAAAATTAATCAAGTGAATTAAAATCGGCACGACTGTTAAGGAAGCAAACTTAAGAGGAAATGTTAAGCTAAAATTCATATTTTATATCATACTGTGAAGACAGTAGACTGAGACTCTCCTAGAAATTCATGCACTGACATGCACAAAGCAGGAAAATCTCTAATAAATTTTTACGGTGATTATCACATGCTTCCTAAGGAGTAAGAACAAAAGGTACAGTCAGGATCTGAGCAATTAGATGAAAAATTACCCATCCCTTTCAGTCTCATGAATGCAAGCAGATGCTCACATCAGATTTTCATTAAGCAATTACAATGTGGCTATTATTGTTACGTCTTCAGGTTCCGACACAAGAATCATTAAACATGAACAATTTTACATTATTCTCACCCAACTATTATTTTCCAACCCATAGCTAACTTTTTGATGCGTGCTGAACACTTTTTCCAATTTATAATACAGTTTTTTCAGACCTACTGCAAATGTCGGGCATGAACACGCCTCTGTTATTACAATGCACTGTAAAAATCTCACCATATATTACAAAGCGTCTAATAAAAAGATATCATGCATGTGATGGATGCTAATTCTTTAATATTCAGAACATAACGCAACCATGCCTTTTGCCTATAGTATATACCATAAAGAAAATCTAAGTCGCAGTAGGTAACATTAAAATACCTACGTTCTTTATTCGTTCTTAGCTAATACAATCATCAGCATCCACACGAACTTATGTAAGCGCAAAAGAATAAAGTATAATAGGTCGTAATAAGTCTTGGGTCAGTTGGAGGAGATTGTGACTGTGATTAAACAAACAAATGAAATGCAAACTGAATTCTAAAGAGAAAATGATAAAAAACCTAGATTGCCTATTACATTAATAGTAAATAGTAACTTCACTAGGTATATGGGTGGGTTGCATATTTTTATGCATACTACATGTACTGTGGAGTTTTTACTTAATAACGATGTCCTATATTTACAAGTTGCTTGGCTAACATGCAAATAATATTATAAGTGCGTTTTCCATTATCTATTTTAGTATTTAGTTGATTGTGCAAAGTCGAATTTAATTGAAATGTACAGTCATATACATATACCTGGGTTAAATAAATAAGTACAAGTACTATTGCTATAAGTGTGTACATAAAATTCTCAGACACTACTTAAAAAAGAAGAATACATGCTGGGTGATATTTATTTAAGTGCATTAGCCTATTATACAAATAGTAAGTCATAAGGATATAATGCGCATTCTCTTTAAAGTTATAGCTTAATCTACATAAGCACACAGATGTAAGTTAAGTGTGGTATAAAAGTAAATAGAAGAAATGGGATGGGCTGCTTGAAGAATTCGATTAGCAACAGAATGCATTGAAGTAAATTGCTTCCTGCGGCAACAGACATGCATGCATTCTCAAATTCTTCTCTTTGTGTTTTATTGTCTGCAAGCTATACATAGTACTACTATGAGTATCTAATATAATTTCTATATAGCAAGTTGTAATGCAATATAAGCTATGTATATATCCAAAACACAGATTTGGTTAAATATCTTCCACAACAATGACTACCTTAAGTAATGCCCTATATTTGTTTATTTTTCCTCGGGTTAGTCTAGGAGTACAACGTGAGCTTAAACTGTGGCTTAAGTTTCAAATCAGAAAAAGTCATTAAGTAAATATTGAATGCTGGCAAATACACGTGAGATTATTGAAGTTTTGATAAGATGCGAAAAACGATACATGCCCCTTGTGGTATTTGACTTCCATTTCATTCACGATGAATTCGTATTGCACCATAGGATGTCAATCCGTGCACAAAATGTTTTCAAGCGATTCTACGAAACTGATTGTACAAAGATAAACTATAAAAGAAGCCGACGCGCCGTCTTAGAAAGGAAGACATTGCTCTACATTTTTATAATGAAATGAGAAGAGAATTGTCATACAACTCTTCTACAGATAAAACGATAAAAGTATGTTACATTCAGTTTGTACTAAGCTAAGATAATATGTCAAGAATTTTTTTATATCACATATTGGAATTGTCATGATGTGTAAGAAAATAGTGAAGGAAACTGCACACTCATATATAGAACATTGCTGTAAAACTATAGAAGAATAGTTTGATTATTGGACTATCTATAGTACTATATGGTTGTGTAAAATTGCATTTCTCAACGGTCTAGGACAACGCAGTGAGAGTACGGATATTTTGATTGATAAGTATTGATTGATTAATGAGCATCGTTATTAAAACAGGCTTTATGTGACAGTTAAAGTCTTATTGATGAACTACTCTAGATATTTAAACCTAGTTTACAGGCTTAACAAGCCAAACCACTAACGGAGGCATAAGCAAAAGAGTTTGCTTCAATTATTCTGAATGACATAAAGTTGTTTTTCATTCTCTATGATATTTTGTGATTTGCGGGACAATCATCATTTCGTTCTTTAACTGTTCTCGCATTCGTGACTGAGTTACTAAAATTGCATGGTGATGGTAGGTTATTCAAGACTTGATTGATTTCAAATTTTATTTACATTCAGTTTAATTGGTATTCAAATATTCAACAACGAAAGTATTCAATCAGCAGTCAAAATGCAGATTGAGTGTGTAAAGATACCTACGGCCATATATCAACTTAACTACCGTGGCAGAAAAGCTGTAGTAGTATATTGTGACTTGTAGTAACGATAATTAAATAATAAGAAATGAAAGTTGACTTGGACTTGTAGTATCTTGAGGCTCTAATTTCCAATGTAAAGTAGGTAGTGCATTATTTGTGTATATTAGCTGTATACAGAATCATTTTACATTACATAGGCTTACAGGTTAACAAGTTGAAATAACCAGTACTTCAGCTTACATAAAAACTACATATTAATTGAAATGCAGAGGTATGAATTTACTTTAATGGTTGACTCTTTTGCACAGCACACATAATTGAGTGTGTAGCAAACGAGTGTCTAAGTATGTAAGTAATAATATTATTATCTTTTACTTGTTCGAATAGTAATTGCAGAATCGATAGTTGCTGAACAAACGTACATGTTGTGCATTATGCTTATATACCTATAAAGTATAGGTAGTTTGTTAAGGTAGCATGAAAATGTGATTTAGATACATATCTACACAATCATAGCTCACCCACAGCTAATTTCTGATATGGATATAAAATCTTGCCAATAATTCTACATGCATTTACAAATACAACATAACTGTGCTGTATTTCACATTTTGAACCATAAGAATGTTGTGCATGTGTTGTGTGTATCTCTGTACAAGTGCAATACACACAGTGCAGTGTTCTTATATTCTTTGAAGCATGAATTATGTATAGTTACAATTACCATGTCGTTCCTAATGTAAGAGTATGAATTATTTTCGTATAGAGCACATCTGTACTTATATGGCAATAGGTAACTACTTACCTAAATTAGAAATAAAATTAACCAAGTCTATATATAGCAATTATAAGAATACAGGACATTTTGTAGGTATGTCGTCAATCAACAAAAGTCAACACCTTATGTGAATCAGATTTGGATTGCAAATCGCATTACTAATATCGTATTGCAAATTCATACAACTGTCTCTATTTAAACGTTCAAAGCAAAACGTAATCCTATCAGAAGGTATTTGTTTTGCCCAACGTAGTGGAACAAAGCCTACCTCTGTTTACTTTGTCTATTTTTAATTTTCCAGAGGATAGCAAATTGAGGTTTCTGATATTTATACAACAGCTATGACTGTTTTCAAAACTTATGTGTCGACATTCGACAGACAAATTAATTGGTTCAAATTACACAACGAATTTTTGTTTCGCAAAGCATTAATTACCCAAATAAGGGGAATTTTTGAATTGTATTTTGATTACCATGTCTCTTTGTTGAAATTGTGTTACAAATTGCTATGTATGTTTTTTCAGTGTTTATAATGCAACTAATTGTAAGATGTTATCCTTGAATGAAGCTATATGATTTGTTGGACCATTTTATTTATGTGACACACATATAAATCATGAAGTCCAAATTGCAAACCTTTAATAATAAAGACAGGAGTAGGACACATCACTTCTGCTTTTGTATTAGCATTAAGTTTACAAAGACTGTTGTGTGTGTGTAGAAAGGTTTAAAAATAGCACTACACTTTCAATCAGATCCAACAAGTGCAAAATCCATGCGTGCGACAGATTACAAGTATGTCAAATATTCACTAAAATAAAAGCAATCAAGTCATTTTAAAGTAGCGCAAAGCAGTTGAAACTTTTACAATTTCTGCGGCTTTACAATGTCTGCCTTGGTATAGAAATAATTGAAGTTTCTAACGAAAATATATTAGTTCGCTATGTTACTGTTACTTCTAAAGGCAAGAGTTTTATAGACCAAACTACTGTAAATAATGTTTATGCCTACTCCGCCGATAGCACTTGATACCACTGCCACACTCAAAAGCAAAGATGTATTAATTCGATTAATTTCGTATAACAGTGAATTACTCATTGTGTGCAGCTGCAGGTACGAAATAAATACAAATGCTGCCACAATTGAGTTTTAATGCTTGTTCTGGGTGGTTATGGTCATGTACTTGTACGTTTCATCATGTTTCGTACAACACTTCAGGTATTTCTACTTCTAAGACCGCTATTTTAGTACCACCTTCCAATTTTCTATCTCAACCTGTGAGAAATTAATTACACTCATAATCTTGTTAGCCAAAATTGACGTAGGTCTTGTAAGAAAACCATAACTCAATTGGAACTCACATATTAATCAAATACTATTTACTTACAATTAGTGAATTATTGCAAGATTGCAGATAAGTATCATTTAAGCTTGGCTGCAACGCAAAAGTCACTACAATACAGATCAGACGTTCTAATAATAGACCAGTCAAACAATCAAAGTACGCAGTTTCATGGGCTCCCAAATAAATGAGAATATTGTGTACACACAGAATTGCGTAGGTAATATACCAAAGGGCAGTCCGTAAATATTTACAGGCAGTCCGCTCTTTTTAATAGTTCCTGGTATTTGCATAAGCATTACACAAAATAATTTTGATTGATGCCAGATGCAGATCATGAATAGGCTAAATATATTATAGCCTAGACGAATCAATCCTTCACTAAAAGCTTTAATATGTATAAACTTCTAAACTATCGGAGGATATTTTTTCATTGAAGAGGAAGTAGCAATTACAATTGTC
This sequence comes from Pogonognathellus flavescens, assembly GCA_019776165.1. Classification (NCBI taxonomy): domain Eukaryota; kingdom Metazoa; phylum Arthropoda; class Collembola; order Entomobryomorpha; family Tomoceridae; genus Pogonognathellus; species Pogonognathellus flavescens. The sequence goes on from JABASD010002830.1 coordinate 21,923, forward strand.
TGCAGTCTGCAACACTGCAGGGCAGTCTGGAACTAAAATGAGAGTGGTAGCTTAAGTATAACTGACCTTCAGACAGCCGACAAAAAGTGGAGTGTTAAAAATCGCTTGCTTGCAAAATATGTTAATTTGCAACCAGGAGAATTGTTATTCATTTTGTTATTGAACTTGTGTTACTTAAATGCATATTTTGCACTAAACTTCAACGTAATCACCATCTTTGCGCTAAATCTCCTGAGGAATATGACAAAAAAGTCAATTTTAAACGTTTTCACCTTGAACTTGCGTAAGTAGTAGCTTATTATTGCCCTGCTGCTATGCACTACGTAGAATAAATTAAAGATGGACAAAAAACATTGGCATGAATTATTTACTTAGTTGCGCAACATAAAGGCTTGCGATTTAACTTAACTCATAATTATGTTCTACCCTATAGCTTTTAGCCAACCATTACTTCACATTGTACTATGTACCTTATTTGATTCTACTTTGTAAAGGGTAGAAACATTATTGTATTAAAAAGACACTAATACCTATTCGTGAAGGTATCTGTAAGTAAAAGACGGGTAAGATGCGAGAATATAATTTTATTGTTTTAAATCTGTTATTTGTATCAGACTAGCTGGTGGTTGTTCTACCATCTGTCTTAGAATTAAGATTGGATTAATGTTATTGTGGAATACTATATTTAATACGAATAAATATATTATGTAAATTACTTTTACGTAATTGATAATGCTACTGCATTTTATAATGTATGTGGTGTATGCTGAATTGAAAGTTTACATATGGATTTCATAATGACTTAATTGTTTTTATAGGTTAATAAATACATTACGTAGATAACTGTTTATAATTCTTAAAACTCCAAAAATTTATAACCACATTAGATCGTTGGCCGGCAGTAGATTTTAATGATTTTGCGTATTTATTCCTAAACTAATTTACTAAATCTTCCAATATCTGCAACTGCAAATTTAATTTACAAATGCCAACCAGCCTGCATCCCATCCTTTCGCGTACTTACCACAATGTAAAAGAATGCACTACGTTACCTAACAAAAGCCTAAAATACTAGCTACTTCTGTCCCTTTAAAGTATTCCAACTGGAAAGGGCATGTTATGAACATATGTAATAATATGCGGATATGGTTTTATTTTTTAAACAATGAGCAATAATGGAGTCTAGTGCAAATCTTAACTGTAATCTTATAAGCACACCTACACTGTCTGTCTTCGTTTTATTATTAACTCAACTTGATATACGATATAGTATAGACACGGACTTATTGGGATAACTTACTTGAAGACTTATTGGAGCATTTACATGTTAATTTAATTTACACCATTCTCTCCTTCCAAATAATTTCGTATAGTTCTTAACGTGTTCGTCAAAGTTCAAAGTGATAATAAAAGTGTAAATTTATTGCACTCTTAATCATTATCTTATGATAAATATTCTAGAGCATCGATTTAAAATTCTTTAAAGCCTGATAAACCGACAACGATGATTTAGTTAGTGTAACGACGAGCTAAGTTCATTATTGACGCGTGCTACAGTTATATGAATACAATATTTTCCAGAGCAATTCGTAACCACTTTATTGAAATGAACTGAACTTGGTCATGTATACCTACCGCTTAAATTGATGTGTATATATGTCAGCGTCCGATGGCTGATTCCGCCAATGGACTCATCGGCCCAGGCCGATGGACTGAGTTTTGAACTTCTAACATCACTTGACCTTATACTTC
>JABASD010002831.1:0-23671 GCA_019776165.1 Pogonognathellus flavescens
GAACTTCGACACGACAACATTAACTGTGACACCATCACATCAACTTTAACACTATGTATTAGCAGCAGTATAAATTAATCTTGTTAAAAAGAATATTTAAAAACACCAATTCTCTTTTTTCAAAATATTCAAACGCTGTCTGTCTCCCAATTCAAAAGTTGGCGGACTTCTTTTTCAAACCGAAGTATAATTGACATAGCAGCATTTAAAACGCGGTGTGATGTGCAGGCAGTATTGGCACTGTAGTTAGTCTAAAAGGTCAAAGGTCACAAAGGAGTTGATCGATTGACCCCATCTTCGAACTTAGCCTTCCAATGGACCACTACAACACGTGTACCAAGTTTCAGTCCAATATCTCAAACCGTTCTTAAGTTATTGTGCGAACAGACAGACGGACAGACGGACAGACGTAAAACCCATTCTTATACAAGTATCTCACGATACTTAATAATTAATATTAATTACCGTAATTAGCATCTAAATTCTACAAGACTGATTAAGTGTCGTTGCACAAACGGTTCTTGTTTGAAGCTTCAAGCTTAGTTTAATGGATAATTATTTCTTTAACACAGGACAGGAAGTAATAACTCTACTGTAGACGAATTGTAAATGCAACTTTTGTGATGAGTTGAACATTTTATTATAGACTGTGTAAAATGAATGTGTACATACACTTTTCATCTTTTGCAATTTCATCATTTAATATTTGATCTTTTTGTTATAGAAGAGTAATAAGTAGAATAATAAATAAGATCTGGTTATTCCAAATGGAAAAAATGAGGAAGAAATATCTCAATTTAATGTTACGATGCTGATTTAGATACATTTGTATTTGTAATGGATGAGAATTTCTTTTGGGCAGAATTTGAATGAAAATTGAATGTATGGCAAATACTGGCATAATAATAGTTTTTAGCACTGGAATGGATTGATACGACAGCTGGGCCTCGCATTTTACCTTACAGACTGCACTCGAGTTTTTTAATGCTTTTGTAACATAAAGATACTGCATGATAGCAGATGGAAAGCTGTTTGCTTTGCGGAGGAAAAAGAAAGAAGCATTGAGAGCTTTTACGCGGGTGCCCTGAGTTAAGTGGCACGGGAAAGATACGATTATTATTATGTGATATGATAGAGTAAGCAAAAGTCAAGTCGTCAAAGTACCTATGTAAATATAAAATGCAACTCGCCCCACCACTACTACTGTACTATTCATGAGAGAATCACAATACATATTGGTTTGATTGAAATGTATGCCTGTGTATATATGTCCCAAAAGATATACGTGTAAGTAAAGCATCTTCGAATTTATTGTTACACTCGTATAATACCTACACGAAAATCTCCATACGGACACGGGTATTACGGACTGAACGGGAAAACATATTGCCGTTGCGGTTAGGCGAGTCAAGTTGGTGGTATTGCCGTTTCAGTTAAAACTCTTGAATCGTGGGTTGCTCTTCCTTTGCTATTTATGGTTGTGTAGTGGAGACAGAAGAAGAAAGAGAGGTAGAAGCTATAAGGATATTCAATTGATTGAACATGAAACGAAAACGCGGTGAAAAAGTGTGGAGTGAAACTTGTCGATATTTTGGTGAAATGAAAAAGCAACTGATGTGAAAGTTCCCTAGAGCAAAAGTGAAATGAATCGTACGGCTCGATTTATGTCAGCTATGATTTCCGCATATAAACGAATTGACAAAATTTATTTGGAGCTTCAGATTTTGCATTGATAGTTGCCATTTTTCATTCAAAGTAGAATGGAGTAGTATGCCATTATCACCCATAACAATATATTTTATGACTCTCCCACCATCCCATCAAAATACAGATATCCTACCAGACTTACACTTGCTGTTGCAGAGTGAACCGTTCAGAACCACATATAATACTTCGTAGTATAATAATAATGTAAGAATCAAAACGAATCTACGGTATATTTACACTGAAGCTGAATGTGATTTCCAAGTTGAGTCGATTCATGCGGCAGAGGGGAAAGGAAATGCCTAATGCATTCAATAGCCAAGTGTAATGTCACATATTACCAACATTACAGAATCATATGCCTCCTCAAAAACTAACAATAAATGTGGAATATTATTATAAGGAATCAACTTAAACACATTCGATAAATGTGTAGTAGTAGGCAACTACATACTTTCGTCTTTGCTGGCAACTGTCTATAAGAACCTACACTGAGATTTCAAATGACAGACAATACAATTTTATTTCATTATTTATTACAGCAACTAGACACTCAACATTAATCATTGAGCATTTTGGAGCTATAATATACAGTAGTGATATTTGTTAATAAATTGAGTTATAATTACTAACCAACGTAGATACTTCCCGCAGTTCCCGCCAATAGGCGGTCGAGTTCTGCCTGACAGTACTCTCCAGATTTTTAACTAAAAAATCAAAATTTACATTGACATTGTTTACTGCTGGCTTCGTCCGTCCGTTCGCACATTAACTAAAGATTTGGGTAAATTCATTTAAACTTTGTACACATACTCTAACACAAACTTGAGGTCCTGTGTGAAGTTTAATTTGAAGATGGGGTCAATCGGTCAACTACTTCATGTCCTCTGACATATTCCATGAGTCTTGGTGTAAGTATTTATGCTGTAAAAACTGCTCCGGCATAAAAGACAGGATAGGATGTATGTAATATTACTGTTTGTGTGTAATTAAAATGTAAAAATGCAATTGTAATTTAATTAATTGTTTTTAATTGTATTTTAGCTTACGAAACTTTTTACTCCATTACCAATAGTTAACTAAATTATCTAAATGACAAAAAGGCGATAGGGGCGGCCAACCAGAGTATAAATGTTTAGGGTAGATTATGATGATTTAGAGATGTGTAATTAGTTTCTTAATGTAAATAATGCTCAACACTAATTGTAAATAATTTGCATTTGAACATAATTTGAGTCATTGGGTAAATTGGGTTTCATATTGCACACACCAAAAGTTTTCTATATACATACTATATGCAGATTGTATGAGAAATGTGTGTAATGAGTTGGTGAATGTTTAGAATACCAACATGTTTGTATTATTATAAGGGATAGCTGTAGTACATTTAATATCCTGTAAATATGGGAGTGCATATTAGCATGGAACTTACAATTTGTAAACGCGAGGCGTAATAATAAAGAATGTGTTGTTTTTGAAAATGTTTTCGAAGGAAAGCGATAAGGTAAAGGGTAGTATTTTTGATTTTACGATAGGAGAGCGAAAGAGCAGGAGACATGAGACGAGTGCTTTTATTCCACCCAGGATTCCTTTCCATTTCGTATAATAAGCCAAGTGCAGCAGTGGTGTGGTGAAAAGACAAATTGTGGAAATTATAGCCGGATATGAATAATATATGAAGAGTTAACATCTCGAGTAATGTACTCGGCACCTTTTCCTGTCTGCATCTCTTCCCTCTCTCATCCTCACAAAAAACACACACCTGGGTTCCTTGTCATATCGCACATTCAACTCGAAATATCATTCCATGTTAATGCATCCACTTTCTACTCAACTCTGAGGTTTATCAAGGCATACGCTCGTTCGGGGACACTGTCCTTAAAATACATTATTTCAGAATCTTTCATGTCGAATCTTTTTAGCAAGACTGGGCACTCGGCCTAGTGTAATTGAGCAGCGTACGACGTATTTGTATAGCTGATGTGATATTTCTGTCTTGGCTGGGACTTTACTGTGGGATGGGCCATTTTGCACATTTTTGTATACATTTGTCAGCTATGTCCGTCTGGACGGACAAGCCAGGCTGGTTTGGGATACATTATTTCCACAAAATAATTACGCACTGGTCCGGCAGGTCATGTATTTTGCCCATCACTGGCTTTTGCTACCTACAGTTAATGTGTCCTACTTATAAAGGTCTACTGTTACAATATATACTTACACTTTTGTGTATTTAGGATAAAAATTCTGATTAATTTTCGGAATAAAAACATTTCAACGGATGAACCTGAGCAAAAGGCATCAATAATGGGATACACAATTTTATAATATTTTCAATTTTTGATTCAAGCTTTTATTGGAAGTTTTTTTCAAATCTTAATACCAGGCCTATTTACTGGCATATTTCATTTGTATAAATATATTGAGAAAAATTCTGAGTGTGCAGTTTAAATTACCTGATCCTTTTTATGCAATAACAGTAAATACGCGAATGGGTTCTCCTTCAAAACGATTTATATTTCTATAGGTCCCCAGATAACCTTTTTGTTGGCAGTATTTTCAGTTTCGGGGATATCCGTATCAGAATCGCTTTGTAAATCAACAGCCCAGTGTTAATAGTACTTTGCGGATTGGGAGTAGATGCATTGAATGCGTTTTATGTAGGGTTTTCAATATAGAATGTGTAATAGACAGATATTATTTATTTCCAAAAAAAGTCATTCGCTATAGCGATAACAGTCATTCTTGCAATCCCAGCGGTGAATGTCGTAAAAGAAATAAATCACAAGGATCCCACTTTGTTTTGACATTCCTCTGTCACTTTCAATATCTCTTCCGTCTCTATCACTCACACTGTCATGATCCCAGTCCAGAATCTTCATTCAATGTGTCACCATTTCACTTCATACGTCGCTTCATTTTTTTAGATGGCTTTCTCGTCAATTCTCTTTTTGCCATCCTCGTGTAGTTAGGGTTTGTCTGCCTTGTCCTTCACACCATCTCATCTTTTTTACTCTTTTCATTAAAATTCCTTTTTTGAAAACATCCTGCACTTCTCAAAATACCAGCTTTTTCCATAGTCACTTAAGTGTTTCTCATTTACCACCATACATTGTGTTAAATATCGTCTTATACTTTTGACTTTCTTACTACTGCAGATATTCTTATGTTCATGGCGAAAAGCTCACTCTGATGTCATTATGTCTCACATACAAATGTATAATTCTTGTTCTCTTTTTTCTCCAGCACTATTCTTACTTCATCACCCAAACAAACAAACTAAATAACTTGTTCAAGCTTTTTGTGGATATGGAAGTATGGAAGAGTGTGACTGACGGTAACAATGAAGAGAATTTCTCACTTTACGCTGTTACCGTCAGCTGAGAATGCGGTTTTTGGAATATATGAAAAAGTATGTCTCAATTGATTGGGATATTGTAAGAAATCAAAAGCTTCTGTGTTTACATTTAAATCGTCATCGTTCTGTCTATTACAACATCCTATCTGAAAATGACCTCGGGGTGGCGTGGCCTTGAGGCCCCGCCTGCAATCCTGCGGATGACCAATTGAATCAGTGAGATCTTCCTACCTGATAACTAAACACTTTTTTTAGACGCAATGTCGCGACTGCTCAAGGCTATTAGTTTTAACATTTTCGTGGCGCTCTGCGCCAAACTACGTACGAGGTTCAAAGCAGCTGAGTATTTTTACCCTTGTGCCGTTATACACTCAGAACTAATGGAACCGAGCGGTTTTGCTTTTGCTTTTAAATACATATACATACATATTATATTATGTGTAAAATTGGTTTTAATTTTGTAGTATTTATAATTTACGTATACACATACGTAAATATACGAAAGTCCTTGAGCATACAGCTAATTAAAATATTACTGAAATAAACGAGATTATTATTATTATTTTATTATTATATTAATAATACTTTAGAATTAGTAAATAAATATTTATTATTCATTCTAAAGTATTATGCGGGTATTGCGGGTGCGGGTCGGGTGCGGTACTGGCTTCGCCGGGTTTTCTATGAGTTCCAAAATTTCGACCCGCATTATCCTTTCATATACACCTACTGATATACACAAATAGTGTAGATATATGTATTGTTGTTGGGTATTGTATGATATTGGAAGCTTGATATTATTATTAATTACAAAGAGCTTGCGTCATGAATTATTATTATGTACCTATCACCTTCAGTCTGTTCTTCTGACACTGGAATCTATATTACAAAACAACCGCATCTAAAGAGATAACGTGCTAATGGTATCTTATTTTGAACTATAGGTGATTTTATAAACTAACATCTGACAAGACGATGACAAATTATTCTCCAGAATTCATAAATAAAATTCCATTGAGCAGTGGCTCTCAGCTTTCATAATTACCAAATCTGATATTCAGTGATTGATTTGTTATTATAAAATAATTATATGTGAATCATAATATTTCATAGCATGCTCTTTACTTAAACTAAATACAATACAAAAATGGAAACGTTCTTTGCGCAACGATAATATGAAACAGGATTATATATAAAATTTGTCTAATTCATCTTACTTATACAGTATATAAGGCTTATTGGCAATAGTAAAAACGTCTAATCCCACAAACACTAATGAAATATCAATAACAAAGCTGAAGCTGTGAATCAGCACTAATGCAAACACATCGTGCTGATGAATAATAAATGATGAGGAGAGAATATGAAAAGAAATTTATTAAATAACAGAAAAGATGAGAAGGAAAAGAAATTAGAAGTGAGTGGAAGAGTGCGTAGGTGAAAGTAAAATGTGATAAAGGAAAGTGGATGGGGATTAGTTGCAGTGTTTGAGGTGAAATGTTAAAATAATTGTCTAGTGCATGATTGATTTTACCTGACCATCGGGAATTCGGGGAAGTAGTAAATTGATGAACTCATTAGTGCGGAGAAAAAAGAAGGATGCGAGAGGAGTCTGTCACGCCATAAGAGTCAGCAAACCAATGGTTTACAAAACAAGAGTGCTTCCGTGTTAATACATCAAGGTTTATTAGACAGGTGTGCTCCCATTAATAATCCAAACGGTGTGTGTATCCTTTCCTTTTGATTTTGCATACAAAATAACATGCCTATTACATTATCGTGTTGGAATTTTTGCGCATTCGAGCTTTGTGTGAATATAAAATTACAATTAAATAACTATTAAATTCAAATTTTTTCATTTATAAATCGATTTTCAAACGAATAAATATAGCAGACTATTTTCTTTCCTCAATAACTAATAATACAGACTTCAAACTACGTAAATACATTGGATATAATATTTTACCCTTTGTAGCATGATTGCATATTTTATTCCGTCAGTATTGTCGATGAACATGCAAAACACATGTAGTAGCAAAGAAAGGGGCACAGGATAGAATAATGATATTCATAAAGAATTTTTTTATGACAGAGAAGGTAAAATGTAACTTACTATATGGCAACATATATTTTATCAGTTGTATAGTTGCAAATTGCCTCAGTATAGTTTCGTCCGTAGCTTACACCTTATACGATTAAAACCTGTAGTAGAATAGAAAGCGATTATTCGACATGCATTATAATACTACGGTGGTGTAATATAAGCTTAATCTAATAGGATCTTATTCACATTGCTATGGCTGGCGCACTTAGCCAATGAAAAACATATGGAATGAATAAAAGAACTCGATTTTAGCTAGTCAAGTCAATAATGATTGTGAGTGTGCAAAGCATTTTAAAGCTAAGATTAGTAATAGGATGGAAAGATTCCCTTTTTTGCATCTCGATTCCATAACGAATCCGATTCAAAAAATAAATGCTTCCCATGTTCCCTATCAGCAGCAGAAATTACACTCGTAGTGCAGTCAGAAGAAGTGGTGTAATCGAGGAATGATGCAAACAAACCACATTTTGTACTTTTTATTCTACCCAACATACTCACAAGTGTTTTACATCTAAACTGTTATACAGGGTAAGTTATATCAAATGTACATACAGATACTATTTTGACGACAGCTGAAAACCAGTCACCCACATAGGAATTGTATTACCTCTATTTTCTACTTACCTACTATAATATTCCTTTACTATTCTCTGGGCTATACAATATAAAAATATATGCAACTGATGTATTTTCAGAGGGAAAAAATCTTTCCATTAGACCATGTTACACTTTGTGCTTGTATGATCCTAAAATTAGCTCCACGTTTCCTAGAAAACAAATTAAGAATGGCACTATAAATATAATTGAGCAAATGCATTACAACAATGGATTTGGAAGTAATAAGAATTTGAGTGTAAGAAAAGCTGTAATGGAAAAGCCATATCTTTACGCAATAACGAGTTTCTTAACCCTGTACACTGGGTGTTTGTTGTGAGTGTGTATGCATAGAAGTTGTGTTAAAGAATAGGTAATTAATTTTGGTGTGAATTGTAATGGAGGTTTGTATAGAGGGTGGCGGTGACTGGCTCGTCTCAGTCTCTTCGTCGTCGCTGCTCTCGTCGTTGACGGGAATTTCAGTCTTTCTTATCAAAGATATGTATTATGTGTGTGTATGTGTGTAGCTACAGACAAATGTGTTTTATTTTCTATGCATTAACTTCAGTAGTCACTATTTCAGATACTTTGTTATTGTGAGCTACTTTAATCCGGATTCTACTCACTTACTTGAATACATACATCATAATATCAAAACCCACTGGAGTGAGTTGAGTTATAATGTGTGCGAGAGAGAGAGAGAGAGGTAGCGTATCATGTAAAATAAATATACAATAAGGGGATCATGCATGGAAATATATAGGAAAGGGGCATGGAACGGATTGACGGGAATAGACAGAGAAATCGAGGGAGTCTCATTTGAGTCTGGAAAAAAGTAGAGTGCTGATAAAAATGAAAAGTAAATTAAAGTACATTGCTCGTGCATTTTTTCTCCTCCATGGGCAAATTGTGGCCAGAAGGCTTATTGATATTATTTGCTTGTGAATGTTGTAGGTATAGATAGCTAAATAATGGAAGGAAGATGATACGTACCGAACGACAATCAAAACTTACTCGACTCAAATCGACAACAAGTATTTTATGCTGCAAAGAAACGTGTAGCATCTAGTATTTACACAAGAAGATGCTGAAATTCCTACTCAGAATTACTTTTCGTCAGCTACTAACTTAAAAACTCCTATTTATAAATAGCAATCGTTCATACTTCAGAAAGCATTACATCATATGTATACATTTTTTGTATAAATAAATTTCTCCAAAAATCAGTAGAATATACCATAAGAACTCGTATTACGTAAAAATACATTAGAATATCGATGCTGATGCGAGATAGTTGTGAAAAAGCTGAAGTGAATTTATGAGTGTAATTTTAGAATAGGATGAGACGGATATATAGCTTGGCATTTAATTTAAAATGTTCAGTCATACTATATATGGAGTCTCGGCAATAGTATAAGTACAGATGATTTTACTATGACAAAATTCTTGAGGCACGTAATAATTAAGTGAAACGTGAAACATGAAACTCGACGAAACAGATCAAATCCCTCACAGTAGAACCCAATCGATACTCCTTTACAGAAGGTATTGAAATGAAGTATTAGTTTAAGCAGAAATTTTTGTGTGCATCTCTCTCTCTCTTTCTTTCTTTCTATCTCTCTGTGTCTGCTAAATAGTGATGCATGCGTAAAGTAAATGTTTGAAGAGATAGACGTCTCCGTTCTTGTGTTATCTTGAATTCTCTTGTGTTCTTGTTGGTCTTGGCTCTGAGGATAAAACGACGGACGGATTCTTTTTTCTTTTCATTGAGTTCAGAAAGAAAAAATAGGAGGTAAATTAATTGATGAAAAAGGGTGCCGTAATGAATAAATCATCTTTAGTCAACGTCATCACACTTTTGTTCAGAATCTTTTGTTTGTTGTTTTGATTTGATTGTTATTGTCTGGCTTCAACAATGATCGTTTTTCACCTCCTCCATCAACCAAACCAATTTCCTTCACGAATGTATTTGTGTACATTGTACTCAATCTTTTTCCTTTACCCAACCAACGTACGTGTGGTAGTGTTTTCTGTGATGTGGTGTCGAGAACTTTTATTTTTCTCTTCTCGTCAAGTCGTCGTCGCTTACCATTGTCGGATTATCCCTGCACTTTATGCGTGCACTTTTTCCAATCAATTCTCTCAAATATCTATCAAGTCACACAACAACACAAACAAATGTATACATAGCGTCTCGTGCTCGTGAACATCATGTAGCAATGTAATGTCTAATATTATTGTATGCACTACAATTATCTTCCACATATAAACATATATACTGCATTGATACTACAACCAGCAAAACCTGCTACGACACTTTACTACTTCACACAACAATAATTTATTTTTCAAAGTAGTAAATGCAGGCATAGTAAATTTTCTAATGTTATGTACCTCATCGCTTCAGCATGAGATATATTATGTATTTAATTTTGTCACAGCCATTTATTTTCTTTGTGCACAGGAACATATTATATACAAAATAATTACACATATAAATAGTGTTCATGCTACTATACTTCTACAAAATAATTATATAAAATATATTCTAGTAAAGTATTATCATTTTCTTATAAGAAAGTAGTTACCTTGTATTTACTTACAACATGCAGGTATCCCTACTCGTAGATTAAATTCTGTGAAAGTATATACAAGGAGCAATGCAGTGGAAACGAACAAATGAACGGATGCCAGTAAATACTTAAAGGCTTTAACTGTAGCCGTGTGATTCGTGTGTGTAGATGAAAAGTTTGATATAGATTGTACAAAGTAAATATAATATAAAGTATAAGTGTTGCATTCTCTCGTAAGTATTTTGTTGGCTTTGTATTGTGTAATAGTTTGTATCATCGCAAGCAAATGTATTGTTGATTGTGTTGAATGCACATAGAGTGGATGATATTACGTCGTGGATGGAGGACGGAAAGTGTACTGCCAGAAAGTCCCATTATTATATGCACTATCCTTAATATCGTGCCCAGCAAAACAGTCAACAATCTCTGTTTGTCTTGTGTATATTAATTGCGCTCCTGGTTGGTTTGTTTAGTTGGGCTATGTTGTTTTGTAGTGGAGTAATGCAGTAATAGTGTACCTGGAGGAACTTTAATTCAAAGCAAGAAAAGCCAAGCAAATCCACCGTGCCATAACCATTATGATGATAGAAACCATTTCAATCTTTGCCCTTCTTTTATTTTCGGCAGAGTCAAAGCATTGCTCGCTTTCAATAATATACTTTGCTTTTTGTATTCTCGTCTTCTATTCTTTTCTATCTATTAGCTAGTCAAGTCCAAGTCAAGTCAAGATACATCTACCACCAACACAACATAACACAGCGACGACGACTATTACGATTAACAATAACTTTTTAAGCTTTCTGGTAGTCTTTGCCTCTGTGTATAAAATATTATTGGTTCTTCACGACCAGCTTGCTGTTAAGAAACAAAAGGTGCATAGGAGGGACTTAAGGAGGCAGTACCCTTAATTCCAGGTAGACAGGCTCTGTGCTGTAATTTCAAATTTTCTAATTAAGTTTCTTGATGATTATCAGTTATTTTAATTTCATTCATTCAAGATGAAACGAAATGGGCTTTGTTCCGTCTCTCTCACACACACATAGCGCATCTCACACAAACAAGAGTTATCATTAACCTTGCATTTCATTTGTAGTTCATGTAATAGTAATAACGAGTTGATATGAATTCTCTTTCTGTGTATATACATTATATTATTATTATTAGAAATAACGCACGTTGAATTCCTAGCTAGTGTACATATTCTGTGTATTGTAATTGAGTGTGTAGATAGCAACTTTAATCCTTTTATTTAAAAAATTTCAACTCGCCTTCTTTGACATCCATACATAAATACCTTCCACAATCATTTTATCCTGTTCTATCTTTAGATTAGATAAAAATATGTTTTATATGATCCACACACATACTTTGCATACCCAGTCTGTATGTATATCTCTCTGTGCACATTATTAGTCATGTAATAAATACACGGAGACGCTGTGAGTTTATAAATGTACATGTGTAAATGTATGTGCAGTATAATGTTCATTTATAGATTTGAAGCATGTGTTGATGATACCTGTCTATTGCTATGCGTACAATGCTCGCCATGACTCACTCACGACTTAGTCATGCCTCTCCAATACTAATAATCAAATAATCTCTCGATACAAAATGCATAAAGCATTGTGTAGTTGCTTTTTAGGAGAGATATTTAATAGACTCTGTGGGCTGTGTGGGACTGGAGAATGTGAGTCTATTCTAAGAATTTATTTCATAATAAGCTACTCCATAGTGTTTCTTATAATTCAATTAGAATCGTACCTTATATTTAGTATAAAATACTACTATGAAAATAACAATAATAATATCAAGTACAAAGGGAAGGAAAGCAATAATAATGGCCATTCATTTCATTCTTTCTCAACTTAACCTTTACATCTACTAAGCATAGACAGTACTATTATTATTACTATGATTACATGAATTGGCTTTTCTAGGCGTTTCTTGCTTCTGATAGCTAGCTGTAGTCGTCCATTAAATTACAAACATAAATGCTCACACAGCAGAGAAAAGTCGAGTGAACGAGTTGAGTTGGATACGAATAAAAGGCCCCTTTATTACAACCAACATTTTTGGGATTTGTCCAAGATTTGAAGGTGCCTTCATCACAGATAGACTGATTTTACACGAGTCAGCTTACAAAAGTACAATGCCTGGGTCCGAGTGAAAGGTCAATAATTATTATGACTTGTTTGGTAAAGGAAGAAAAGAATTATTGCATCACAATAAATTGAGGAAAACGAAAGATTAGGTGAATGAGTGAGAAAGGTCTAAACAACCACAAACATACAAACATTTAACATATCGACATTCAGTAAGTGAGGGTTCGTTGACAAGCCCAATTCCACGCTGTGCAATTTAAACATTACATTTACACCGCCACACACTACATTAATAATAATAAACCTCCTCACAATTATCTGCGAAGGCCACAAACCTCAAACCCCGATATCTATGGGTTCTCAAATATCAAACCCGAATGCCATTCTAGAACATTTAGGTAGCCATAGCCAACCTGTAGGTAATCTACACAATTTAGCTTACAGACCCTTCTTATACGATACAGAACAGATGCATTAAAATCTATGACTATGTTTTCTCCAACTGGTAATCTGTTTCATCTGGTTTACTCACATTCATTACAAGAAAATGCACATGAGATTAGTATCACAAGTAAGAAATCTTAAGTTGTCACAATGCATTAATGCATGCCCAAAAGTATTAAATTAAAAACGCAAATTTCGTTTTGCTCAATAATTTTTTAAGGTATGTACGGCTAATACAAATTAATAATCAGAAGTTATCAACGCTTATTTTTACTTATTATTCCTAAGTAGGTAAGATATTCTAATCCCGTATGAACGGAAAATAATTGATCGTGTTCTAAATTGTAGCTGTATGAAGTAATATTTTGTGTATATATTTTATGTGTATTTATTTTCTTTATTTTTAAGAAAAGTTAGAAACGTATTCAGACCACTTTGAAATGAAACGAATGAAGTATTTGTTCCGAGGCAATTATCATCATAATAAGGAAGATAACATTACCGTTGATGTAACGATATGATTGGAGGAGGTTTATATTTCGGTATAGAACGAACGATGAGCTAGGTAAAACTTATTCGGGGTATATACAAACACACGGAAATACTGTTACGAGTGAAACCCATGAATTAAAAATCCAATGCAGTACAAAGTGAAAAACACATACCTAGTCCTTTCTACACAGCGATATAAAAATCAGAAGGCAGAAACCAGAAAGGCTGACCGTACTTACTACGTACCTATTTCTGTTGGGCACGTTATCATCTATACATCACTCTGTAATTAAAAGAACATAAATTACAGTTTCTATTTTTTACACAATTAAACATTACAGATAAACAACGGTCTCTCTTTATTCTGTTTTTAATAAGGGATAATATACGAACTTATCTTTAGTACTCTGTATTGGATGTTGTATATGTTTTAACTGTTGATATATTTAAGTGCACTGTTAAAAATTCAAGCTGATTATATATTAACTTTAAAAAAGTGAGGAAATGTATGACAGGTCTGTTTTAGGGAGGAGAATATAGAATTTTTAGAATTAAAATGACATTTTTGTATAAATTAGATATATACAATACCTATTTACATTGCATAATTCGTAAATGCATTATTGTAGCAGTAATTGTGACATAAATAATAAGTTGTTAATAAATTAGAAGATAGAAAGATAGTTCGAATTCGTGTTTAATGTGGGTTAGATGCAGTTAGTCATGACGATTATAATATATTTATGTTGTTATGATGGGAGTGAGAATTATGGGATTTGTGGGTTGATTTGTTAAAGTGTGTATAATCCGAATGGCAAGTAAGCTGGCATCTCACATAGAAATTATATTGGAGGTGTACACAGAGAAAGGAATTATGATTATCTTGAAAGTGTAATAAGAAAGGGTTGCCGTTGCCACTGCATGTGAGGCTGTTACTTTGACTGATCCTGTAGAAGCGGCATATTCCTACTTAGTCTGTACTAAGTACTACTAGGAGGGCTGAAATAGCATGGAAGAGGAGTGAGGAGCGATTAAGGATATTATTACATTAGTATGTATGCTAAGCCTTATAATAATAAATGCTATAATTCAACGGTGAGTGATTTTTCCTGTTGACAAAAATAATTATTGATGCATCTGTCCATCCATGTATTGGAGTAATAACAAGGGAGGTAAAGCGAGCCGACAAAAGATCCCTACTGAGCTAATCGTTAACAAAAACATCGATGGAATCTATTGTTTTCCCCTCAAGGCCAAATAATATCAACCATGGGAATCTTGTATTTCCAAACAGAACATTTTACAAATCTCATCTGAACCTTTAAGCTTTTTTCTCGTCTTCTACTGCTTTTGCCTGTGTGAGATGTGTGTTATGCCACTACAAATATCTTTTATATGGTCCACTCAATTCTCAACTGTTCCCAAGCCTCACAATAAAATACCATCCGATTATCTCATATCATATTTTATACTCTTACTCTTACAATCTCACTGACTTACTACTTGCCCACTGTGTGTTCTCTTCATCTCACTCCAATGTTACAATCATCCGCTTAATTCCACATATAATTTCAGTCTTCATTCCTCCTCTTCCACCTACTCACACAATAAAATTGTCCATCCACAATATTACCAATAGTAATATTCGTACCATAAATCCAATCCTCTCTCATAACTTTCTATCCTGCTCATCACTTTATATCAAACTCAACTATACCTTCCTTTTTCTAAAGCTTCAGTTAACCCCTTCATATTCTCCTACTACTCTCTGTGTAATATAAGAGCATTTTGATTCATAGATAAAACCTGTGCTCTTTATACTGGTAATATATTGCACGTACATCCAATGTATTATGATTATTACTGTATGAGACTTTTCTTGTGTTCACTACGTGGCTTTTATTTCTGTGATACTCCATACATTTATGAGTATGTTTGTGTAAATACAACCGAAATATAAATAGAATACAGCGTATTGTATTCTTCAGACTGTAATGATTTAGATTGGCTTGGATTAAAGTTGACTTTGATTTTCCTAATCCATTGTACATAGTCGTTTTTGCCATGGACAAACTGAACACACATTATTTTTGATAAGACGTACAAGCGAACATGTACATACATATTTTATACAAGTTCAAGTGTCTGTGTTCCATGTCTCATGACATGATTTGACATATAGGTAAACTTATACTTGTTTCGAGAGGAATACCTGACTCTAAAAAGATAAAGATAGCGATCTTTATTTTTTGATTGGTTCTTAAAGGATAGTTACACACACAGATAGATTTTTTATACCACTAGTGCGGTCAATAACAATGTTGCACTACAAATCGTTTTTTTTTCTTTTGTACTATTCATTTCGGTCGGTAGTATTAGTAATATCATAGCTATTCATTGAAGTAGAAAAAGTGTTGTATTTGATAGAGTGAAAAAGAAAGAGTGAGACAGACAAAGTCAAGTCAAATAGTACAAAGCTGGGATATAATATCGGACTGACTTAAGAAGGAAAAGTTAAAAGGCCGTAGCGACTACGAGTGTTGGTTGTTTTGTCGGAAAAGAAGTGAACTAGTAGTAAAGTAAAGTAAGCCGAGTGAGACCTCCTCGAATTCCCCAACCGATTATTTCTGATATTGCCTCCCGCTCGATACGCTTCATTTCTCACACTGTCTACTCTCCGCTCTGTTTCTATTGTTATCAACAAATTGCCAATTGAACTATCATTTCATTGCTTTCCCTTTTGACTCGCTCTCTGCCTCCTCTAATCACTTCAAACCCAACTCAACTCAATAAAACTTTACTCTCCTCTTTTATTTTTTTGTTCCTCCATTTTCTTCACTACAATCCACCAATACTTCTAATATACCGTGACAGACTTTCATATTACTCTCATATGAGAAATTATATATTATTTTCCTCATATTACTATAAGGTACCTTGAATGAGATAGATGATATACTTATAGATATGTGTTATATTTGTACACGTAGTATCTTCTAGTATTGGTATTACTAACTAATTCTACTCAATATAATAATGGTATTATCACGAAATGATTTGTTACCTTTACTTACTGTACTCACTTGTCCCATGTTCAATAACCACAAATCCATTTTTAAATTAGCTACAGGATACATAACAGCACCGTGGATTTTTACAGTGCTCTCCGACACAAAATGTGTGAAAACAAATGCAAATGAAAAAATAAATGCTCATTCAACTCTGCACGTTTTTACCATGCAAAGGATTAGTACAACATACAGTATACCTCAAATGTACCTATAGTAGAAGAAAATGTATTTTACATATATACTACTCACAGTTTATTCGTTACAAAAGTACTTTCTGGCAATAATGAAGTACCTATCCATAAAATGCAAATTATATTACAGAGTTAATATTGTCAGTAGTAGTAAAGCGAGATTGCTAGTACGTAACTTACGTAGGTACAGTTATAATATTATTATAAAAGAGCAAATTACATGTCTAGGTGTGTATTGTGTACATTGTAGCGGATGAAAATTCATCGTCTGTGTCACCACAAACTCACGATTCGGCAGCAAAAGTCATTATTAAGTTCAACTTCTGCGTAGTGCATTAACAGGAGTGCGATTACCGTCTAGATTTGTAAAGTATGATAATAAATGTAGTTTCCCAATTCATTGTCAGTGTCAGTCGGATAGCCCTTTTCCAATAAACATTCCTAATAAATAGCAGTAGTGCGACGACTGAAAACTTGGATCGCTTTTCAGCTACCATTACTACCTACTACTCACAATCAGTATTAGTATAGCACACAATATCTTCTTCCATATAAAATATTTTGTACTTCACAAAAGACATTTATTTTTACGTTGCTTTGGTATGGTAGCCGAGAGTGCAAAGTAGAAAAACATTGTCTTACTTATATAATATTGTATAAATCTCTTGTGTACTTCCATATTATTCTATATAAGAAATGTATACGTTGTATGTATAAAATGTATAATAGAATTTATGCTTTCGTGTCTGAGAAGCAGCACGACAGAGTCTGGTATTGTTTTCAATCTAAACGACTTGACTAGATTCGCCTGGTTGATGTTTTACATGGGCTTATATTATTATTATGTGAAGTATTAGATGACTTGCACTACACGGAGTAGTTACTTATGATTTCTTGTGTATATCACATAAGGTGTTTGATCGCACTCTCCAACATCTTCACACACAGCACATCATACACTAATAAATACTTATCATAGAGTACACCGTATTATGCTCAGGCTGTTGTATTGCAACCCGAACTGATATTACACATAGTATAAGTTACTTTACTACCTGAAGTTTTTTAAATGAATTGTGAGACAGAGTGTGTTTGCTGGTTCCCTGTTAACGAATTGCAGCTCAAGCTCAATTCTCCTAGGCTTAGCTTATAGGTGTCTTCTTTTTCTGTTTCTACTACTACCCGAGGTTCTCTCAGTGTTAGACTAAATGCATGTTATAATATGTTATTGCAACTGTATAGTACACTAACGACTCCAGCTCACATTTCTCAAGTTTCTCTGCAGTATTATTGTATTTTGGTATTGGTACCTGTAGTCTGCTCTGTTTGCACGGATCTACTATTGCTGTGCTAGATTCTACAAGAGACGAAGTATTAACTATAAGGCTGTGCTGTTGTATTCCTGTAGAGATGGTTCTTTAACTGAAAATGTATACGGTCGTTGTGTATAGCGTCAATCCGTCAGTCAGTGCTCTTATTATTTTTTGGGTGTGGTTCGATTCCATTATATTATCTATTCATTTCATTGTTTGCACTCGGCGTACATCAGTACCTTTTATTTTTCTAAATTACAATTGCTAAGGTCAACATTTCATTCGAATTGAATTCGTTCATCGTTGCATGATCATGTTTCAGGGGACGGCGAGTATAATACGATGCTATAACTTACTCAGGTTGTAGAAACTACGCAAACTAATCTTCTCTCTACATTTCTTTTCAGCTTTCTTTTATTTTCCCCTTTGTGATTGATATGAAATGTTCCAAACTGTATTACTAATACGTCGACACCCAAGGCTCGATGAACGATCAGTACATGTGCTGCATTTACGGCTTCTATTTTACATAAAGGTTGTAATATAATGTTAACAGATTTTTAAACTTCAATAGTTACCTTAATATGCACATAATATACATGTAATAATATACATGTTTATCGGAATGTAATAAAATTCAACTTTTATCTATAACTAATTGCAACAGACAGAAGGCACACGCTGCTCAATGTATTAACAATTAATTATTATTTATCATTAGTTTAACTTTGTAAGCATGCATGATTTGAATAGTAATTTTTAATTTCTTCAGTTTTTTTATTTTGTTGCTTAATATCAATTGCCCAAGTGGTAAACAGAACAAAGAGTTTATTCTAAAATATACTTCATCGATTTGGAGTTATCTTCATCGCACAAGATGCTCACTCAGTGAAACTGGAAAATTGAATTTAGATTAGTCGAAGAACCTGCAAGCAACCAAAGTGGAAAATGTAAATAATTTCTCCCTAGACATTTTAACATAGGATGCGTCCAAACAATATTTTCACGCTAGGTGAATTTGTGAACTGAATTTGATTTCTATCAGAGCCGTGGTTTTTCGATTAATAAATATTCAAATTCATTTCATTCATCAACATGATTCTGTTTTGTAAATCAATAAACACAATAGATTACAAAAAATGTCAATAAAAAGTTCGGTGAACACAAGTCATCACTACAGCCAAGAAGTACAAATTAATCAGAAACAAGTGTAATTTGCGCCTAAAAATAGTATATGTATATGAATGGTATCTTAATTTAATTCGTTCTTTAATGAATTGATAAAATGACAAGATTGGAATTCTTTCTCTGTTTACAATAAATACAATTTAGTATAACACTAACAGACATTTAGCAAATCCCTTAAAGCAACCTTGGAGAAATACATTGTAATAGCAATAAAAATTAATTTTGGCCTTTTAAGGTCAAAATTAATTTTTATTGCTTGAAAGTATTCATGTAAGAGCTATGCAGGTGGCTAAAACTAATTTTCATTTCGGATTTAGACTTTGGAAATGGAGGTTTTTAGCAGAGCTCTCTGGCTTTGCCTTGCTTTATTTATTTAAAATGTTAAATTAGCAGTGATATTGAGAAATTACATGTCACAAATTTTACCTTTTTGGTTACAAAAACGTGTGCAGACGATTTTATTAAGGAAATACTATGAAATGTTCTTTTTTTATTTCATGCAATCAACATAATAATATGTTCTGTAACTATTTTGCTGCTGTACATCAAAAAAGATAACCATACCAGACCACACATAATAATATAATACTATATGGTAAACTTCAATTGCCCTGTAGCGTAGCTACATGTGCATAAAGTTTCCCTTCTAAATAAACATATATTATTATTATGCTGTTCATTTACTACAATAGTAATTAATCACGTTATATGTAGAAAACACTTTGTTGACTTTGTGTGTGAGCATAAAAATATTTCTTTGAGTTAGGTACTCACAATATTATTCACTGTGCTGTCAGCAGGTACCTAAGCCTACTTTTCATTCGTTGTTTGGTTTCCTAATGTGGAAAGATGGACATGTTTCACTGCTAGGTACCTTTGCGGCTTACAGTGTTTCTCTCAGCGTGAATTTATGTCATTCACCATTCAGAGGAATCGAGCGAAGAAACGCAAACCCTTTCTATGATTGGCTTCCTTGTGTCGGCATAAGGAGGGCCACAAAGTATAACTGTCTGAATCCAAGTTTTTCTCGTACTGTACAGATAATGCTTAGTACGCTCATTCTTACATTCATTACCTTAGTAGATTCCTCATGTTTATGTCGCATTATCACGTCTACTCTCATTGAAACTACCACTGAAACCTACTAATATTTATATTCACACTTAAAATGTCATGTAGATATGATTTGTAGGCTCCCAAGTCAAGCAGTAATATAAATGCATACTTTAGACAATAATAGTACAATTTATGTTGAAATAATCAACGAAATTAGTTTTTCTAGTTAATTTAATATCGAAATATTTTTGATACAGCAATAATTTTGATATCGAAATATTTTTGATATCACAATGATTTTAATATTGAAATATTTTTGATATGTTTGTGTGTAATTGCAGTGAAAAAACATTTAAGTAAATAAAAATTAAAAATATCATGATGGTAGGTAATTACTCGCATTGCATGAGAACAAATGTTTTTATAAGCGTTTGCACCACAGAATTTTGAATGCAAACTTTAAAAAGCTAACTAAGTTCAATTTTTAATACAACCCAGTGCGAAGAAAGCCATTTTATTTTCTTGGCAAATATTTTTAAAAAAATGCGTAGAAGATGACATGCCGAGTATTTTTTATGAAATGAAATGCATTTCCTTAAATAAAACCAAGCTACGGTATACAAAGTGTCATCATAAAAACAACATAAAATATATTACGATTCATACGGTTTAGCAAGTAGTGTGCATAAGAAAAACTGTTGGTATTCATGCACCTATGTCATTGAAAAAACTGTTTTGACAATTTTTAAATGGTGCATCTCTGCTTGAGGTGTCATGTGTTAATCCTTTGTAAAAAGAAGTATTTGAGTATGAAGCGCTGTTATTGTAGATTCTCAAAGCGCGGTGTTGATTCCTTAACAAGAAAAGTAGCAAACTTAAGACAATTTTAAGTACAACGTGATTCGGTTTATGTTTATTTCTTTCTATAGCGTGCACACCGTATATTTGTATGTACAAACATTTGAGATTGTTGTTGTAGCATCGTATGGTTGCCAAGCTTTGGAACCCGTTATTTTTTAGTGTTAACTTAATCTGATTAGAAATGAGACAATATCCATTCGAGATTGGATGTCTGAAGATAAGTTTATTGGCGTGAGTTGGTGTTGCGTGGTATTCTGCTGTGTTGTTGTGTGATGATGAAATGGAATGGCATGGAATATCTACGTTCGTTTACATTAGTTTCGTCTTAGGGCGACGTCCTAGCTTCGTCTCGTGCTGCATTGCATCTTCTTGCATTCTATCCTCCTTGTCTCAACTTGTACCAAACACAATTCTGGCTCTAAAGCTTTTCCATGCACGCTTAATTGCATGTCGGCATCTGACAATGGGTGAGTATGGATTGTTCTACATGTTAAATGTCTTCCCTTTGATTTTTTCCATCGATCTATCTCTGCTGGATATTTCCAGCATATTTTACTACATAGTACATACAAAATCTTATCTCACTCGTATTACCCAAAACCATTCCGGAGATGGTACTGCGACATTTCTGTGTACAAAATACAAAACAAGTCGATTCGACACAAAAAGTATGAGCAAATACGTACATAGATAGCTGCGGTGTGTAAGGACACAGCTGAAATTCCATTTCCTTCATCTCTTCATTCTTATGCATAGCTAAAGTAACGTCTACTAGAAGAAGATAGCAAAGGAGACTCCTTCTTTAACTCCTACTTTGAGTCGGACTGGCTGTGGCGGTGAAGAACTCGCCGGAGACGAAGAATAAGAGGAAAGTCTAGCTGTGCAACATTCAAATGGAATGGAATGGCAGAGATATTCATGTGGATGTGACTAACTGTTTCTTCAGTGAGTATTACGACTTCTTGCGTCTAACATTACACATAGTAGAGACAGGAAGAAAGGGGCTGTCTCTGAGTCGTCTTCTTCTTTAGTATTTGTAGTTTCGGCACAGACTCTATCACAGACACACACACAACCACTTCTATTACTATTACTATTGCTATCATCAACTATAAGTACTATTTCAATGGCTGAATCCTAATGCGTATTCTCAACTCATGGAACTGTCTCTCTTTCGGAACCATGCACGCAAAAGCAACAATCATTATACCAAAGATGAGCCTTTTAATGTGTTCCGTTCTCATAGTACTGTAATAATAAGTAATAACCCAACCCAACCATCCCATTTCTTTTTATTCGCTTTATATACACATCAGCACAACTTCACATTTACTACCGCATGGTCCATGTGCTTCGTCTTATCTCTCCTTCCAATCTCTTTTTAAATAATAATTAATACTATTGTCAGTTTCAACGTGTTCATTTAAATTTTTATGAGCATTAGTATGTAACGAAGTTGCTTTATGGAAACACCAAAGACCGTACGTCTGTCCTTCAACACGATAACTTGAGAACGGTTTGAGATATTTAGATCAAATTTGGTAGTCATACTATATAATAAGAGTTTGTTATACTGCAACTAACACAGTATCACAGTTGGCATGTTGATACCATTGTAAGTATTACTGTAGTTCATAGTTCATAACTTTGTTACTTCCTTCAATAGATGCTTTTACATCGGTGCACCAGGTTTCCATTTAATTGATTTGTCGATTTTGAAAAGTAACTTGAAGTTTTCAATTACATCGCATTAGACACTCTCTAAAATACTAATGAGGATTTAATATCTTGAAGCCATAAATTTATAACACACTGCATTTACGTTATTCAATTAATAAATTATTTACTTGCATTAACCAACTTCAATGGCTAGTGTATACATTCATATAATCAAGCTAGATCGTTTCCCTATTAGTTTTACCTTAAAACTATGAAACGGTGTTAAATGGCCTATTTTTCTGTAATAGGTAGTGCTATTTTAATCAGCATCATTTAAATTTATTTTGTATTGTATTAATACGACTTCCTAATATTTAATATTTATATTATAATTAATATACATGTAGGTATTCGCCTAAAATAATTGAATTATTTCTATGATTATTTGTATTATGTGAAGGTTAATGGTCACATCAATAAACTCTTACTTACATGTAGGTATTGCCAGGCCCACGGTATGCGTGTATTTATTATATTCATACACGAAAGTTTGTAAATCTGAATTTAATTTTTTACCATCTGTAATTTATATAGTAGATTATTATAAATAAATAATATGAAAAAATCATTGGCTCACAAATTACACATATCATAGGTTTTATGATATGCATGGAAAAATTAATACACATTATTGTTTTACTTTGTGCAGATACCAAAGATACAGTGACAACCGTTTGGGCAAAACTATTAAAACCTGAGTGCTATTTTGGTTCTATGGATCAGCATTAACAGTAGGCATAACATATAAGAGAGACATAACATATGGGTACAGAATTAGATATATGTATATGTGTGACTTTATTAAGTAACGAAGTTACTTTATTAAGTAACGAAGTTATTAAGTAACGAAGTTATTAAGTAACGAAGTTATTAAGTAACGAAGTTACTTTATGTGAAG